>OVAP01000135.1:189-49877 GCA_900406295.1 Aurinia saxatilis | reverse complement strand
AAACTAAATATTCTATATAACCTAATTTTAACATAAAAAGGTAATATTCACATAATTTTCCCTATATTAAAACGACATTTAAAAAACAGAAAAAATAGTAAAATACAATGAATTCCGCTATATAGTTCAATTAACCAACTTCCTTAATAACTAGTTTTTTACCGGTTAAACAAATAAAAAGGAGAAAAATAAATAAATATACTTGTTCCGCTCAATTTTGTTAAGTAAAAAGCTTTAATATATATATATATATATATATATATTAAACTCAATCTTTTCGATATTAAATCATTCCATAAATGCTGGCAACTCTTATGTATTGAGTTGCATTTATTTATGTAAAATTAAAACTATCAGTGTTTTCTGGCAAATTTATTAGATTAGTTACTAACTTATTATT
Organism: Aurinia saxatilis; assembly: GCA_900406295.1. Classification (NCBI taxonomy): domain Eukaryota; kingdom Viridiplantae; phylum Streptophyta; class Magnoliopsida; order Brassicales; family Brassicaceae; genus Aurinia; species Aurinia saxatilis. The sequence goes on along the minus strand of OVAP01000135.1, from coordinate 49,477 downwards.
GCTTTCCTCTAATTAAAAAAGAGCATTAGGGTCATTTATTAAACTTGAGAGACGGTGACGTGTCAGAACTTCTTTTTCCTTTTACGAAGCGAGATCGCGGGGAAGAAGATTGAACCAATACGCACCGTTTTGTATCTTTTAATGATCCTCTTGTGTGAGCTCTATATATATAATATTCTCTCGGTTTCTTAAAGATTGTCGTTTTGACTCTTTACACACAGATTAATAAAATATATTAAAAGTTTTGTTTGTCCCTAAATAATAAGTTGTCTGTTCATATTCTTCTTTATTTTGAGATTAAATTATGTATTTAGTATTAAAAATTATATTGGAAAATGAAAATGACACTCTCTGTGAAACAAAAAATCTAGTCTAAGACGACACTTTTTAAGAAACAGAAGGAGTAGTATGTTGTTTTTTCCGGCTTTTGCTACATTAATTCTAGAGAGTATTTTGCATTTATACTCTTCTCATTTCTTGAATATATATATTTTTTTGTTTAACACATACTACAAATATATATATTTCAAAATTATTATAATCATTTTAAATAGGAAACAAATCCCGAAAATATACTAACTCAACAAAATTTGTCATTTAAATATACGAACTTTTTTCGTTACCATATTAATACATGAACTCGAAATTTTTTCCAGATTAATACACGAACTCATTAATTTTATACATTTGCATACATAAGTTTTTTAAAATTTCAGTTTTACTCTCAACTTTTTTTNCATTTGCATACATAAGTTTTTTAAAATTTCAGTTTTACTCTCAACTTTTTTTCTCAAAATAATTTCTTCATAAATTTTAAATAAAACTGATAAATAAATATTTTAAAAATACAAAAAAAATCAAAATGTTTTATAATATTTTATAGGATTTTTGGGTTTAGAATTTAAGGTTTAGGGTTAAAATTCAAAACCCTAAAATTCAAAACCCTAAAAAGTTTTACCCCCTAAAACCCAAACATATAAACCCAAAAATATTAATACTCAAACATAAATACTTATTAAACACTAAACCCCAACCCTAAAACATTTCAACCCTACAACATAAATTTTTAAACCTTAAATGTTACAAATCACATTAAGTTATCCATTTTAGACTATAAGGTTTAATGCATGACTTAAGATTTTAAGATTTAGGGTTGAAATTTTGTAGGGTTGGGGTTTAGTGTTTAATAAGTATTTGGGTTTAAGTTTTAAGGTTTCATGGTTTATATTTTAGAGGCTCAGGGTTTAAAACCATTTTCAGGGTTTATACTTTTAAGATTTAACCATAAACCTTAGATTCTAAACACTAAAATCCTATATAATTTTATAAAACATTAAAAAATTCTTTGATAGTATTTTGTATTTGAAAAATATTTATTTTTGTGCTTTATTCAAAATCTATGAACAAATTAATTTGAGGGATAAAGTTAAGGGCAAAATTGGAATTTCAAAAAACTTGTGTATGAAATGTACAAAATTAATGAGTTCGTGTATTAATCTGGAAAAAAATTCAGTTCGTGTATTAATCTGGCAACGAAAAAAGTTCATGTATTTAATTGGCAAAATTTGTTCAATTGGTATATTTTTTTGCTTTTTCCCTTTTAAATATTTAAACAATTTTATAACTTAAATTTTACAATAATTAACTTTTTCTTGTTAGTTTATTTTATAAAACATGTATAAATTTTTTTTTATTCCTTCAACGATACTATTATATTAAAAACAGAGTATGTGTTCACCTGAACATAGAGTCACAAAAACATTAAAGCCAAAATAAAAATATCAGCCATAACATGAGTAAAAACCTACAACATTCTATTTTTAAAGACCTCTCTTAGCCAGCGGAAATATCCGACGGAGATATAGAATTGAGATCGACTTATATCCACCAAACTTTTAGCAATCCTCGTTGCACCTTAATTTGTAACAGCACACCTTAATTTGTAACAACAGATTCATAAAAAATCTTAATATAAATATTATTGTGAAACGTGACATTTAAAAAAACTTATTTAATAAACAAATACAATAAAGGATAATATATACATGGTTTTGGGCAACATTAATCTCATAAAAATACATTAAATATGTCATTCATAAAATAAAAAGTATAATGTATCATATTATAAAATAAAATATCTCTATATCAAAACGAACATAAATACTATATTTTCTTGATATCTAGACATAGACACTTATCATTTATATTTAAAATAATCATGATAAGGTGAGAACCCAATTTGAATTATGTTATGCATAAGTCGGTACTCTGAGATAGTGATCTGTGCTCAAATGAACTTACAAAAATAAGATAAAATAGACAGAAATTAATATAGCTTATGAAGCTTTATTATATGCATAAGAAAGCTAAAGGAAATGTGAAGCTTTAAGGTTGAACACCAAGATCAAATGATTCTTGTCTTGATTTCATATAACTGTAATGGATTGAAAGTTACCACCACTCTCAATGTTACATTTCTTGTTGTTATACATTATAGTAGGACTGGTCTTGGATACTCTAATAGATACCAATTCCGGTGTAAGTGTACAGCTCTTGATAAATTTTTGTAGAAATATGGGGGAAAAAATGGAATGACATAATTTCCATGAACTGTAGTAATTAGTAATTAGTAATGAGATCTGTTAATCTCAAATCAGAGTTCCCTTGGATGTTTTTTGGTCACATGTCTATAAGCACATATATAACTGAACCCCATTATCCTTACCTTTTCTGGTCCTAAGTTTATATTTTCAAAGAAATTGGAATTACATGAAAGTATGATTATAGATGGAGACATGACATTGCGTGGTGTGACATCCCAAACGGCAAATGTTTGGACAAATTGAATGAATAAATAGTAAAAAGTCTGCCACTTGCCAAATCAAGCATGGCTCACAAATCATAACTAATCCTCAATCACGTCTCTACTCTCTATAACTTTTATTTTATCTATCTATAAATGTATTTATTTTAATAAAATATTGTATCCTTGTATACAACAAGATACCTAAGGTACGTGAGATAAAAAGACAGTAAAATCAAGAAAAAATGTATAATTTTCAGAACTCACGTCTCTTTTTCTTTTTTCTTTTTTTTTTTTTTTGTGTTTTTGGTTTTAAGTTATACTTGATGAACGATAAATGTCATCAAAGTGGATGCAAATTATAATAAAGAGTGAGTGATTTAATATAAAGTTATATAAGTAAACTTGGGTTGGAAGGATAATCACATGGGATCACCACCAGCATGATTCTATGAACCTTTATCGAGTTTATCGCCCATCATCTCATCTTATACTACTCTACTTGCTTTTCCCGTGCACAACATTGACCTACTTTGCATTACTTTAATAGCTGCTTCTTCGACCCTACTTTCTTTTTTATATCATGGTTCTTATAAAAAAGAATTGGTGCATGATATTTGATTGATTCTGCATATGCCTTAGTAGCACCGAACCGTTCTAGTTCACCAGTATATGTAAAATCATTTTGTTTTCACCAATCCGCTAATTATATACATAGGTTTTTTTTTGCAGATAAATGAGACATTGTAAATAGAAACTAGAGGAAATTAATAGTTGGTTAGTTGGTCCAAATCGTTTTTAGAACAAAACCGTGTATGAAATTTGGTCCAGTACCTCTTAGTTATTAAGAACAAATAGGTTAGAAGTAAAACAATCTAACTAGTGAGAAAAAATATTGACATAGAAAACAAAATTTTCCATGAAAAAGAATTGGTGCATGATATTTGATTGATTCTGCATATGCCTTAGTAGCACCGAACCGTTCTAGTTCACCGGTGTATGTAAAGTCATTTTGTTTTCATCAATCAGCTAATTATATACATAGTTTTTTTTGTTTGCAGATAAATAGACATTGTAACTATAAATTAGAGGAAATTAATAGTTGGTTAGTTGGTCCGAATCGTTCTTAGAACGAAACCATATAAAATATTATATATATATATGATCATGAATTTTAAAAGAATATATAAAATTTGGTATGGTATTTATTAGTACCGGACCGCGTGCACGGCCATTAATCCAGAAAACCCATTAAAAATCAGTTATCCAAATCTCCACCTGAACAGACCACACATATAGATCGGGCTGAGCTAGTAATAGAGACGAAATACGACTTGGTGAGGCAAATATGATGCACATTATACAGAAACATGGTTTGCTGATTTGCTCAATCACATATCCGACGATCAACCCAGGTCTAGAAGAATAATATGACTAAAAATTGTAATCTCATGGATCTACCAGTGATAGTGATGTAATTACTTTTTATATAAATTGTATGTAAATGCAATATTTTAACCAAATATCATGTGACATGTGAGTTCATCTTGTTTGACTTGTCCACTTACATTAATTACATCTAGGGTCATTAAGTGACTGAACGGCCAGATTTAAAACGTGAAATGAGATGGACATGGGATCCACTTAGAGGTGTCCCATAACTATTAGCTATTTAATTAATTTGTATACATTTCAAATTTCATATGATTGTGTCACATTGGGATCACAATGTGCCAAATCAAAGGAAGTAATGGAGACACCCATATAAACGAAGATTCGAATATTTATTTTATTTCATTTAATAAACAAACTTCTTTGACTGGTAATGTACTAATGTGTAATTATGTCATTTTTTAATTTCAAATATTTCCACATTAAAATTAACAAACAGAATTAAGCATTTTTAAATAATTTCCACCAACCCGTGACTGTACCGTACGTGGTTGTATGCTAATACTGTGTTACATCTCTTCCACAAACGATAATGTCAGAAAGTATATTATCTAAAATATTTTGTCAACAAGATGATATCTTATAAAAAACAGTATGCATATACAAAAACATGCAAGTACTTAAAACAAAAAAAATGGTCAACAAAACACAATATACATTAAGTTGAGTTTGAATCTAAATGAATATGCAATACCAATTCTATACAGACTACTAGACTATATAATAGATCTTAAATTCGTAGTCGATAAGAAATAGTAATAGATATTTTTTTAGGGTTGAATAGTCAACTTGGAAAAATTGAGCAAATGCCATCATTCTAATTTGCAAGAAAGAAAGGAGATAATGGAGTAATGGTCCAAAATTATCTTAGATAAACATGATCATAATAGTGACAAGTCTTGAATTTTTGTGTAGTTGATTGCGAGAGGAATGTTCAAATATCGGGAAAAGAAGCAAAATACATTGCATTGATACGACAAGAGCACTTTTTTTTTATTATTATTAAGAGGTTCTGGATCTATATCCCTCATGTTCGGAACCAGAACATGTTATATGGTTCCATTATAAGAATACTCGAATCGACGACTTCTAAACTTTATCTGAAAACTTTATGAATTGAATTATTGGCTCGTGATCATGATAAGAGTATTAAGATAAATACAACAGAGACAAAACAAGAAAACAAGAGCATTAAGACAAATACAACAGAGACAAAACAAGAAAAATGTGTTTGGTTTTTGTTATTTTGCTAGTTTAAATTTAAAAGTCTCCATGTCACTCTATGCTCTTCACCTTTCCAACACCAAAGTTTAAAACGAGTGGACGTACGGTTGACTTGTATCATTACGACGTGCTTGCTTTTTTGTGTGTTATTTCTTCTTTCTTCGTCGTGTTTTTAAGGTGGAATTAAAAAAAAAAAAAAAGTTGGTATGAAGGAATTTTTTTAAATGATCATTTTTTCCAAAATATCCATTCTCAAAAATACTACATCCATTCTGAACATATAAACATGTTTTTATAGAATTCAGGTATTTTTTAAAAAGGAAATTATGTGTAAATGAAAATAACTTTACTTGAAAATTGTCAGGTAACAAATAAAGATTGAGTGAGTTTTTTTTATCTATTGTGGTTAAGTTATTAGATCATGACAAATTAATAGTAAAACGATAATAAATGTGATGATATTATATGCCTAGGTAGTATAAAAATATGAAATATAGGTGAATGGGTACATGTTTTTAAAGATACATGTTTACCATTTTTTCTAAAAAATAAGATCTTAATGAAGTTTGATAGAAATAGATGACTTCATATTAAACACAATCCTAAATATGAATTATGGTAAATATAGTAATACACTTGTTGACCAAATTATGGTCAACATTTTGTCATGGAAACTCATTACATAAATTATGGAAAATATATATTAACACACACATACATTTTTATCTTAGAAAAATAAACAAAAGAAAAAATGTAAGGTATAATTATAAATATATGGTTAATTTTGTATAAGTTTTTTAGAAGTTCTATACTAGAAAAAGGCAACAATGTTTTTTGTTTTTTTTAAGTATATGTGACCATGTTATACAAGAATTTAACAGAAAATGATAGCTTGACATTAAACACAATAATATTTTGAAATTTGACTGAGAGAAAAGGAGATTAAACACAATCCTAAATATGAAACACAGTAAAATAATCTCGTTGACCCAATTTCTCTAATCAATTTTCTGCCATGAAAAATTCATTACACAAATATATATACACAAGATCATAGAATTTGATCTTACACAAAGTAGAAAATATATAAAAAGGAAAAACGAAAGGTAGAGTTATAAAGATATGGTTAATTTTGTATAAATTTTATATGTTTTTCTTGTTCTTCTTAAAGAAACCAACATTTTGCTTTTGTTTTTAGGTAAAAACGGCCATATCATACAATATTGTATTCTAATGTTAATTTCAGTTTTTTTTTTCTATACACTAGGTTGAGTTATACATCTTCTATAAGTATAATCCATGACAATCAAGATATCTTTGTCGCTCTTATTACCTCTGCTGATGGTGTTTTTTCTCATTGTTCAGCCCATAAATTCGAGTAAGTTATTTAATTATTTATATTACTGAATATCACAAACGTATTTTCATATCAATATTAATTTGTGTAAAAGAGAAATCAAAACATTTTAACAGAGTAATAATTACTAAACACATACATTATGTTTTGTATTTGATAAATTTACATGTTAAAAGTATTGAACTGATTACTTTTGTACTTAATAAATGGTTAGCTTTCAGGAGTAAAATAGATCAAGGTGTAACTTGTCGTACAAAAACAATATGTCTAGGCCCAGACGCATGCACACAATATTGTTTTCATCAGGGTTACTACAGAGGAGGACTTTGTGTATATCAGCTGAGGAAAGAAACAAGAATTCTTTCCGAATCTAGTGGTTGGCTTTGTTGTTGCATTGTTGACCCTTCGGCTTCGGATTCTCCTACCTCCAGTCCTGATCTTGATTAACTCTGAAAATTAATATGTACTCTCAAATAAATATATACATTTGACATATTTATATCAATATTTCAGTTATCAAATTGTTTATTCACATTTAATTAACCTGATGGACACAAGAAAACATCAAAATCTAACGTTGTGCATCCTGCCTCTCTACAAAAGTACAAATCTATCTTTAATAATCAAGCATTTCCAATATAATCTCCATTCATTAAATGTCTTCTCTTTTACCAAAACATTATAATTTTTCTTTTGGCGGATCTGGCCATAAATGACAATTTTCAAGCCTAATTCATTAAAAAGATCTCACCAACAACAACTACATTCTTATAACTTATAAGTACAATACAAAATTAACTATCTACTACATAAATTAGACTACACACATGTAAGAGAATATATAAATTCTGACGTGTGCTGAATCAGTTAATGAGGTAATGACTTATTTTAACATCCATACATTTCAATCAAATGCCTCAGTTTAGTTTAGCCAATTACGTTTATTCTCACTCTTGTCCTCATTTTGAAAAAAGATTGTGTACAACTGTAAATGATAATTAGCCTTAGAATTAGAGCAAGCCACACAATTAATCACTACAAAAAAGTGTTTGGCATCAGTTTTTTTTTTTTTAACTTAGTGTCAGTTTAAAACCGACACAAGAGTTTTAGAGTCGTTTTGAAAACCGACGCTAAAACTACTGACACTAAAAAAAATTCGCGTCGCTTTTAAAGCGACTCTATAATTGAGTTTTAGCATCATTTATTTTTATTTAACGTCAGTCTCGATAAATGACTCCAAAGATTTTTTCGTGGCGCTTTTAAAAATCGATACAAAATTTAATAGTTAACGTCAGTTTTTAAAAATGCTAGTAAATGGCATTTTAGAGTCAATTATCAAAAGCGAGGTTATATATTGCTTTTCGCATCAATTCCAAATTGATACAAATAAATCTGGCAATTTTCCAATAAATGTTAAAAACAAATTAATTTTATTATATATTATTATTATTGTAATTAGAATAACTAAATGTAACATAAAAAAATTAAACTGTATTTTAGATAACCAAATAAACTAAACAGTAGTACACATGCATGTTTCAATTCAGAACCAATAACTATTTTCTGAAATTAAATTGAGTCATTGTATTCCAAATTAAAACTCATTCGAACTACAGAACTTGAACTTCTACCGTAAGTCTGTTTGCACCAACATGTTCATATATTGCTTGCCTTATGCATACCTAATCCCTGAAACATTACAAATAAAGAACAAAACTTAGCAGTCATGATTTAGACACAGTCTAACACAAGTTGTTGATATAGTTAATTACCTGTTACCATTGCCATTGGAGCTCACAAATCTATTAATGGTATTTCATTAACTGTTTCCATTGCCATTGAAGCTCCAATGGCAATGGTAACATGTAATTATCTTGTCATGACTTTTTTCTTTAAGAATGTTATTTTTGTCTCATCCGCTGATGTTGTTGTAGTGCGAATCTGAAAAAATGTTGATGGAGTAGGACCAAGCCCAACACAACGAACACGACCAGGACGCTCAGCTCCAAATACTTGAAAGAATTCATCATTCGTATTTAATGTGTTTCCCATCTCTTGAGTCCTCTTTTCAGCAAGTTTTTCCTTTAAGAAGCAAGACATATTTTGTAAGAAAGACAGTACCAATCAAACAAAACTTAGTCTCTCTCATATAATCAACCAAACACAACTTAGAATACCAATCAACAAGCATCTAGTAAAAAAATTGACCTTGCAGTGTCATTAGTCGAAGTAATTAAGCCACAACTTGCCGAATCAACTTAATATTTTGCATCCACTATACACCACAAAAGAGCAAAGAAACTTAACGATAATTACCAAAGTATCTCTAACTAACCGAAAGTTAGGTATATCATCTGAAATGAGTAATCTGTCATTGACAATGGAGTCACTAAGGTCAATATCTTCAGCTGGATCATTGTCTAATACATCAGAATCACCCATATCATATAAGTCTCTAGGTTGGGTATGAATGGCAATATTCCCCTAGTTCTCTGGAATCTTCTATCTAATACACCATTTTAGCTTGGGAAGCCAAGACATAAGGTTCATCTTCCTCACCTTCACCAGTATGTATTATTCGAGAAAAGTTCACCATGTCGCGTGTATTGACTCATAATCCAATCCAAGTTTATGAATCCTTTTTTTCAAATCATGGAAGGATTCAGGTAGCTTAGCATGCTTGAAGGTTTCCCTTAAAAGATCAATTATCATAGATATCCCCTTATCACTAATCTTAGTTATACACTTAATGTGATATAACTTAGGCATAAAGGATAACTTCGAGAATGAAGTGCACCCTTCATAAAGTTCCTCGTTTGCATCTGAAAGCAACTCATCAAACGCTCTCTTTTCATCAAAATTTTGTGACTCATTAACATTTTCTTCTACACTAGGTTGCTGGTCAGATGATGAACCCACATCACTATAAAAAATTCTACTGATACTTGGGAATACTTCGTCAAGTAGCTCCATTTGTTGAATCTTCAGCCATACTAATATTAGGCTGTTGAGGTCCATTGGCTCTAAAGTTTCAGCAATATCTAATGGCTCGCCATGTAAATGCCAATTTGTATATGTAGGTAGAAACTCATTATACATCAAATCTCCCGAGATATCATCCCTATACTTATATTTTACTAGGCAACATCGGCGACAAGGACATTTTAACATGTCTGCATTATTTTTAGAAAATGCAAATTCTAAAAATCTTTCCACTCCTTTAATGTATTCTTGAGATAAACGTAGTTTTGTGATCCATGATTTATCCATCTTATCCTAAATGTGGTTTTACGATAAAAATCACAAAAACAGACTACCATATTTAGTAAAGGGTTTTTACTAATACTAATCTCCAAACAACTACACAAGATCGTACAGATTCAATCAATAATTAGGTATATACTAAAACTTAAATAAACTCTATAGAACTAAAATACATATATATACTAAACACCAAACATAAATTTAAGAGATATACCTGGAAAAATGAACCTGGAGTAGCTGGCTGATATGAGTTTTTGATCTGGAAACAAAATAAACATCACTAATTAAACACGACTTCAAAACACAAAGGTAAATTTGTAAACATTAGAAATCAATAATTGATCCATCTAATTATCAGCAAAGACCTGCGGAATGGAAGACTAAATGACATGATTGATAATAGCAACAAAAAAGGGCTGTCACAATTAGTAAAAGGGATAAAAACGAAACATGATTTAGTCAAAATCCAATTATTCCTAAACTGCAATATCAAGTCTAGAGCACATGATTGATCGACTGTGTACACAAACATACACTGATGTTGAGATACTCCTTAAATACTCATCGAAATCAACTAAAGAAATCAACCGGTGATGATACAAAACATTCTCATCAAAATTGTAATTCATGGTATCGATTCTCATTGAATTATTAAGAATCCTAAACAGAGATGACAACTATCTCCTCCAAAAACCCTAAATCCCAAATTAACATCTACACAAAAAAGCAATGCAACAAAAAAGGGAAAAAAAATAGTCAAGTCTCAAATCAGATCGATCCACAATCTCCTTTCTAACTCCAGCAAACCAACCAAATCGATTCACAATCTCCTCCCTTGTTCTCCACAAACTCCGACTCAGATTCTCGCCGGATTTAACCAGATTCGGAACCTCGAAGTTGAGTTATACGGCGGAGATGAGAAGCTCGAGAAAAGCGCCACCGTGAAATGGAAAGGTAAGTTCAGCGAGATTCTTAAAACCTCATCATGAAATTGTGAATCGATTCAGTTGGTTTGATCAAGCAATTTAGGGAACAAATCCAAAACCTAAATCCATCATCGATTGAGTGTAGAATTACGAGTTGGGCAAATTACTCACAATAAGGAAATTCTGAATGACGAGAGATCGAGATTTGTAATTTGCGAGCTAAAGCGCATAAGGAGAAGGAGAAGAGATTGTAATTAGGAAGGGAGAAAAATTAGAGTTCAGCGGGAATATTTGGCATCAGTCCGCCAAATATTTTATTTTTCATTTTTTTTGTGTATAATGTTATTTTATAGTTTTAGCATCACAATAGATGACTGATGCCAAAATATTATGATTAGCATCACTAATTAATAATTAAAACTATATAATATTTTAACGTCAGTTTTAGTAAACGACACTAATTGTGACAATTAATTTAAATTTTGGCATTGGTTTATAAACCGATGTTATAAAACCGACATTAAATATCCTTTTTCCAGTAGTGAATATACTCTATGAATGGTGGTACATACAGTACATTAATATCTTATCTGAGACCATTATGACAAATCTCGTAAATTTTTCCGTTTTGTAGCATACTAAAGCATAAACGGCTACTCCATTGTCCATAAAGGATTACACTCTAGCTTGGGCACAATTGGGAATATCAAGTCCTAGGTTCAAGAACTTTCTCAAAGAAACTAAAGCTGTAAACCCATTATGGTTTATTGCACACTGATCAAGAACCGACTAGAGTGTAATCCTTAATGAGACTAACTGTTAAAACAATGACCTTGGAGGAATTGTCCAAAATTTAAAGCTCGTGTCTTTATTAAGCAGAACGGTTGGTTACATTTCTTACACTGTTACACATAATGTGTGTCTTGGGATCTGATAGAGCGGAAACAACGATAAAACTGCTTAACCAAGGGATTCAAGAATCCTCACTTAGGACCTGCCAGCTCAACCAAGGGATTCAAAAAATCTCCGCTTGGTATATGCTTTTTGATTGATAAATTTAATTAAATCAATAGAGGGATAGAGAATACCATTCTCCCTTAAAATTTAAATCTCTCTTTATTAATCAATTTCAAAACTGAATAATACAATAGGCCTAAGGAGGCGATTTATATAAAAACCATAAAACACTAAAATTGTAGGAGCCCTAAATTAATAACATATAATAAACATATTTTAGGAAGACTGTTACATCTCTCTTCTTGTTATACGCTGCATCAGGATCTTAGAAAGAACAAGAAGAGAGATGCAATAGTCATATTTCTCACTTGTTTGAAGTTTTGTTAGGAGTAACAACATCAACAATGGCTTCAACTTCTTCCTTCATACGCACGAGAACACCAAGTCCTTTCACTCACCAACTCTTGTCTTCTCATCAATGTCTTCACTTGTTCCATGTGTCTCCTTTTCATGAACCACATATCCTTCCTCTTCTTTACCAGTTCCAATCACATTTCTCTTATTCTCTGAAACGACCAATGAAATTAAAAAACAAAGTTCTCTAGGAAACAACCCAATATCCAAGTTATTCCTGATATATCTCGTATTTTACCAGTTTTTATTATAATAAACATATAATTATTTATATTTTAGAGTATATATATTATTATTAGAGTCCAAGTGAGTCATTTTAGGTGCATGGAATAGTTTTGGAGCTTTGGAAGGATCTAGAAGAATTATGGAGCAAAATGGAGTTTGAGGAGACAAAATAAGGAAACGAAGAAAAAATGCAAGAAACAGAGGAGGTGTCGATCGACACCCTGCAGAGAAAATACAATCTTTCCTTAAATCTCGAGATGAAGATTTTCCCTAATTTTTATGTTAATTCCCTATACGTAAAGTCCGTTTAGGTTTATGTTTTATTTTATTTTTGAGAGTTTTTGTAAGGGAGACTTCTTGGACCCTCTTTGGTTATCTTATTGCATGTTCTTTTCAATTAATTTCTTGATGTTTTGCTTAGCTACGTCTGAGTAGATCTCTTGTTAGGCTTAGGATTCCTAGGATTTAGATGAAGAATTGATAGCCATGTGGTAGATTTATGTTGAACCTTTTATTATTCCTCTAGACTAAGTTTTATGATAGCTCTTGATTGATCACCTAGAGTCTAGATCATAGGTAATTATTATACATGGAAGTGTTAGTAATTGCTGGAACAAATCTTAGTAGGACTAGATTATCTATTCACAAAAGAATTTGGCTTATATAATCCATGAACAATTGAACCTAGGTTNTATTCACAAAGGAATTTGGCTTATATAATCCATGAACAATTGAACCTAGGTTTAATGCATGATTAATCCCTTAGAACTCACAAAGGAATTTGGTTTTCTAGGTCTTAATAATAGATTGCATACTCAATGGAAGTTGGTATGTATTACATTAGGTTTTTTATGTTCAAGAATTAAGTTGGTACCTGAATTTCCCGTGTGGTGTCAATCGACACCCTATTGGTGTCGATCGACACTCGACGCGTCTGGTTGTTGTTTTGAGTCTAAATCTGAAGTCCCAAAAGCCTAGCCTTGCCATTAATTGTTTAAACCCCCCAATTCAGTTAGTTATTGATAATTAGTAGTTTAAAACATCTGTCCTAGAATTTATTTAGAGTTGTTTAATTTAGTTTGCAATTTATTGGTCCTTGTGGATTTGATACCCTTAGTACTATAATCGATAATTGTTGTGCTCTTGCGGTTAAATACAAAAGGGATAAACTTTTGTGTATCAATTCCATCAAGTCTATAAACCTTAAATCAGTGAATTTGATAATATAAAATGTTTGTTACCAAAGACAGCTTTGATTTGGTTTCACCATGGAATTGATCTTCTTTGATATTTTGTTTTTGTGTGTTTCTGATTTATTTTATGAACTAGATTACTGGTCCGCTGCGTCTGCACCTTGTGCGGGTTGTGTTTTTAATTATTATCATTTTCAAAACTGCTATATTTATAAAGTTTTTTATAGAGAGAATCACAAATATACCCACTTTTTCATACCCAATAACCACATATAACCACCACCTTTTTTTAAATCACATATACCCACCTTTTTTTATTTTAATACCATTATACCCTTCCTATCAAAGCTATTTTTCATTATAAATGATATATTTGCGAGGGTTTAGGATTTTAGGATTTAAGGTTTAGTAAAACTATAAAGTTTATGATTTACTTAGGGTTTAGGATTTAGGGTTAAACCCTTAGGGTTTAATTTGTAATAACTATTAAAGTTTAATTGTTAGGATTTATGGTTTATATTTCAGGGGGTTAGGGTTTATTAGGGGGTGGAAAGACTTTTTGGGGTTTAAGATTTTAGAATTTTGGGTTTTTAACCCTAAACCCTATATCCTAAACCTTAAAATCCCACAAATAGTTAATATTTAAATAGGGATATTTTAGACTTTTTACAAGAAAAATGATTAAAATGAAGGAAGATGGGTATATGTGATTAATGGTATGAAAATGGGTATATGTGATTAAACCCATTTTTATAAACCAACATATAAACCTTTTTTTTTACATAGAATTTAGTTATATTTTTAAAGAGAAATTATGTGTAAATGAAAATAAGGTAGTTGAAAATTTTCAGGTAACAAATAAAGATTGATTGATTTTTTTTTTCACCGTGGTTAAGTTATTAGATAATGACAATGCAATAGTAAAAGAATAATAAATGTGATGATATTTTATGCCTTTGTAGTATAAAAATATGGAAAATTTAGGTGAGTGGGTACATGTTTTTAAAAGATACATGTTTACCATTTTTCCTTAAAAAAAGATCTTAGTGAAGTTTGATAGAAATAGATGACTTCATATTAAACACAATCCTAAATATGAAACATGGTAAATATAGTAATACACTTGTTGACCAAATTATGGTCAACATTTTTCATGGAAACTCATTACATAAATTATGGAATATGTATATTAACACATACATACATTTTTATCTCAGAAAAATAAATAAAAGAGAAAATGTAAGGTAGAATTATAAATATATGGTTAATTTTGTATAAGTTTTTTAGAAGTTCTATACTAGAAAAAGGCAACAATGTTTTTGGTTATTTTAAGTATAGGTGACCATGTTATACAAGAATTTGATAGCTTAACATTAAACGCAAGGATATTTTGAAATTTGACTGTGAGAAAAAAAGACATTAAACACAATCCTAAATATGAAACACAGTAAATAATCTCATTGACCCAATTTTTATTAAAGTTTCTTACATGAAGAACTCATTACAGAGATATATATATATAAGCACACACAAGATCCATAGAATTTGATCTTATATCAAGTAGAAAAATATAAAAATAAAAAAGGTAAATTTATAAAGATATGGTTAATTTTGTAGAAATTTTATAAGTTTTTTTTTTCTTAAGGAAACCAACATTTTGCTCTCTTTTTTAGGTATGAACGTACCATATTAGACAAGATTGTATACTAATGTTGATTTTCAATTCTATTTTTTCTATACACTAGGTTGAGTTTGAAGGATATTAGGACAAGGAGTTGTTGCATCTTCTATAAGTGTACTTCATGACAATCAAGAATTTTTTGTCACTTTTATTACCTTTGTTGATGGTATTTACCCTCATTGTTCAACCCATAAATTCGAGTAAGTTATTTAATCATTTAAGATTATGTGAATATCAAAAACATATTTTCATATCAATGTTAGTTTGTGGAAAAGAGAAAATCAATTTTTTTTTAAGAGAGTCAGAATTACTAGACGCCTAAAATTATATTTGTATATTCAAATTTACATGTAAAATGTATTAAACTGATTAATTTTTACTTAACAAATTGTTA
Organism: Aurinia saxatilis; assembly: GCA_900406295.1. Lineage (NCBI taxonomy): Eukaryota > Viridiplantae > Streptophyta > Magnoliopsida > Brassicales > Brassicaceae > Aurinia > Aurinia saxatilis. The sequence goes on along the minus strand of OVAP01000135.1, from coordinate 33,587 downwards.
GCTTTCATGAGCAAAACAGATCAAGGTATAACTTGTCGCGCAGAGAGTATATGCCTAGGCGCAGACAATTGCACACATTATTGTAATGAACGGAATTACATAGGAGGACTTTGTGTATATCAGGACAGCAACGAAATAAGAAGAGCTCCTTCCGAACTAAGTGGTTGGGTTTGTTGTTGCATTGTTCCCCAGTCCTCTTGAGTCTTGATCAATTCTGAAACTAATATGTACTCTAATAAATAAATATGAGTATATAACCTATCTATATTCATATTTCAGTTATCAAATTGTTTTTATTCACATTTCAGATTCTGATGGACACAAGAAAACATCAAAAATTCAAAATCTAACCTTAAAGGATAAATAATAAGAATTTATAAGATATACAACATCACACCATCCAATATCTCCACAAATCTCTCTTCTACCACTAAGCACCAAATGTCTTCTCGTTTCCCAAAACATAATCAATTTTCTTTTGCCAGATTTGGCCATCATCTAAGACCTCAAGCCTAATTCATAAAATAAAAAAACTCACCATTTGTAATACATTTACTTCAGATCATTAACACCAACATTCTATCAGACATCGACTACACACAAGAGACTATAGAAAATCTGAGATCATAATGACAAATCTCTTAAATCTTCAGTTTTGTAACATACAAGAGCACAAAAACCTACTTCTCCATTGTCCACAAAGGATTACACACTAGCTAGGAGCCTAGGACAGAATTGGGGATAATCAAGTCCTAGATTCATTAAGTCATTATGGTATATTGCACACTGATCAAGAGAGTCGACCCTTCACTCAAATCTTGTCAAGAATTTAAAGACTGTATCTTTTATTAGAATGGTTGGTTACCTTTCTTACACATAATAGTTTGTATCTTCATAAGAAGAAGAAGAGAAGAGATACAACAATCATTTCACTTGTCTGAAGTTTTGTTAGGAGTAACAGCATCAACAATGGCTTCAACTTCTTCCTTCATACGCCCTAGAACACCAGGTCCTTTCACTTCATCGACTCTTGTCTTCTCATCAATGTCTTCACTTGTTCCATGTGTCTCCTTCTCATGAACCGTCGATTGTTTCTCTTCTTTACCGCTTCCAATCACATTTCTCTTCTCCTCTGAAACGATCAATCAAATTAAAAACACAGAGCTCTATATTTTCCCCTAAATTAACCAACTTTTTTACTAGAAAACAACCCAAAACCCTAAATTCGTGAAATTGATGATATAAAGGTTTGTTACCAGAAGAAACAGAGCTTTGATTTGGTTCCGCCATGGAATCGATCCTTCTGTGATGTTTCGTTTTTGTGTGTTTCTGATTTTTTTGACGAACGTGTTTGTGTAAGAGATGCAATGACGTGTATCGATGTCGACCGTCCGATTAAATAACAGATGAACGAGTAGATCGAACCGATATTTCTAAGTCGGTCATCTAAAATCCGACCCGACCCGATGAATATGGACTATATTCTCGAATTATATCCATGGTTAAAAGTTAAGAAATAGAAAATATTAAGGGTTTTAGAGAAAGTTTAAAAAAGAAACAATAATTAAAAGCGACCGTTATTTCTAAGAAAATTGTTTTCGTTCCACCAAAATTTCAAAATTCAAATGTTACTCCACTCTCTTTTCTTTTTTAACTCTTTTTGTCTACATCAGTCTCTCTCAATCACGCAAGAAACAAAATTTCTATTCTTCTCTCACATACAGCTTCTAAAGTTTTGATCTTTTGTAGAATTTTCAAATTGAGCAAGATGGGTGGTTCAGGAAATTGGTTTAAGTCACTAATATCTCACAAAAAAGCTGTTGATGATCAAGTAATTCTGAAAAAACATCTATTGAATGCTGAATGTACTCTCTTCTACTTTAATTAAGCATTTGTGTGCGTTAATTTGCAGGACATATTAAGTGAGAGGAGCAGTAAGAAGAAATGGAAGGTGTGGAGGATGTCATCAGAGAGCTTCACGTCTTCTTCTTCCTCAAAGGAAGGTTTTTTCAAGAGCAGAGGAAGTTATGGACTTTCTTCTATAGGCTCAGATCCACCTTCGTTCTCTGCTGATGAGGCTTTCACTGTGGCAATGGCTGCTCTCATTCGAGCTCCTCCTAAGGATTTCTTGTTGGTTAAAAGAGAATGGGCTTCAACTAGAATCCAAGCTGCTTTTCGTGCCTTCTTGGTATGCGCCTTTTGTTTTGTGCTTGTGTCTCTGCTCCTTTTCTTTTGTTTCTGATTACATCATCTAAAAGCTTTCTGTGTTTGTTTGTTTCATAGGCAAGACAGGCGTTTAGAGCTTTGAAAGCTGTAGTGAGAATTCAGGCGATATTTCGTGGCAGACAAGTTCGGAAACAAGCAGCCGTTACACTCAGGTGTATGCAAGCTCTTGTTCGTGTTCAGTCTCGTGTAAGAGCTCATCGCAGAGGGCCTTCAAACTTGGCTGAACTTAAGGATCCTGCAAAGCAGACCGAGGTAAGATTTTAAATGAAAACTTGAGTAAAGCCTGTCTATTGAACATTAATATGTGAAAGTTTGGTGGATGTTTTTATAGAAGGGCTGGTGTGGTAGCCCCATAAGTGTAAAAGAAGTGAAAACGAAGTTACAAATGAAGCAAGAAGGAGCTATTAAGAGGGAAAGAGCTATGGTGTATGCTCTCACACATCAGGTTGGTTGATGTAATTTCAGATGAGAAATTGCAAGAGTGTTTAGCTGATTGTAATAATGTCTGAACGAGTTCGTCTTGATTTGTTTTGGCAGTCGAGGTCCTCGAGGGCGTGTCCAAGTCCAAACGGAAGAGCGATTACGCATCATGGTTCACGGAAGAGCAGTCCTGCTTGGAACTCATATGAAGATGTTGGGACACTTTCAAGGAAAAGTAGTGAGAGCAGTGTATTATCTGAACATGAGACTGTAAAAGTCAGGAAGAATAATCTGACTTCCACAAGAGTTCTGGCTAGACCCCCTCGTCTTCTTCCTTCTTTTTCTTCTGGCACAAGTTCTGATTCTTTACTCGATGAGACATCAACCTCGTCAACATCTCAATCACCAGTTGCATTCTCCAGCAGTGTTCTTGACGGTGGTGGGTACTATCGAAAGCCGAGCTACATGAGCCTAACACAATCTATTCAAGCCAAGCAGAGACAATCAGGATTATCTTGCAATGGAGATGCAAGAGCTAATGCTGGTTCAGACCAGTGTACTGATCTATACCCACCAGGAATAGTAACTGGAAGACATCTCTGGGCTAAGAGCCAGCGAACCTAAAGATGCGAGCCATGGTGATCCTTTTCAAGTCATTTTCAACGGCCTGTTGGTTTCTTTTTCTGTCTTGTTTCAGGAACGGTTCCTGTGACATACACAAACTATATGTACAGAAACAGCTTCTGTATACCGTGTAATGTATATAAGACTATTGTGATAGTATTTTGAGTTTGAAGTGTCTGGCTACTTAGGCTACTTCTCAGTAACTTGGAACCTGAGTCGACTTTGTACCTCCTTGTTTTTTTTACTATATGAATGCATTTCATTGTTTATTTGAATATTTCAAGAATTTAGAGGCAGGCTTGTCAAGAGAATCAAAAGCATAATTTATGAAAAGGATAAACAGGAACTTATACTTTCATTTATAGTCTTCAAAAAGTAAAGGTTCGAACACTTATATTGTGAGAGGCAAAAATTATTCAGATACAACATAATAATTCTTACTCAGGTGAAACCACTACTACCATGACTATGATGGTGAAAATGGGTGTATGGGGATTACAGATCAGCAATGCTTATTGCTTAAGAGGGGCTTTCTTCTCTCGGTCTGCAATTCTAGCAGGGGCGTTTGAGTGTGACTTGAACCTGCCTCTTCCTCCTTCGTCTCTCTCCTAAAGATTCCACAATCAGCAATATAAGTTTAGGTAATCTCATCATGGAACAATGATCAAAATTTATATATATATCAATGGAAAGATATTCGTTTACATACCTTTTTCTTAACAATCTGAACAACATCTTCGTCTTCGAGATGCTGAGAAAGACCACAATTTTGAGGATTGTGCCTTGCGCTTGTGCCCCACACGAGGGCATACTTCATATCCTTCACCAGAGTCCTGTGGACGTGGTTACAGAAGTCCTCAACTGTGCAGCCACCTCGATCCTGATGAATCAAGCAAATAATCAAAGATGAATGTCACCGGTATGAAAAAATTAAAGGAATATTGCAATAAGAAAAGGATACACATACAGATGAGAGGACAAAAGGCTCGTCGAAATCTGGTTGCTGGCCTTGAGGCTTCGAGTAAACTCTCACAAGGCCCATTTCGTCCCACATCCTTGCAAGTAGTCTGTCTAAGTTAAGCTGTTTCAAGCATGCATAGAAAAATTAACAACATTTGTCATACTCAAAATGCCAAAGGAAACTGAATGGGAACGAATTGAAGTTTTAGCATTTTTGCAGACACAACACTTGCCTTTAGATTGCAGCTAATAACAATGGAATTTGGCTGTCGTGCTAGTCTATCCACATCATCAATTCCAACAACATCTATTTTGTTGTAGACATATACACACTTGATGTATTTGCGGTTCCCTTCAATGACATCGATAAAGTCATCCACTGTGGCATTCTCACGAAATAGCACCTACAATATACACATATGTCTATCGCATCAACACAGCAGAAGTTATTATAAGCTTTTATACTCACAAAAGGTCTGTGAATTTATCATAATTCTACCTGTCACACTAAGACAAGACAAGCCAAAAAAGATGTCTAAGTATTATAAGATTAAGGTTGAAACCTCTGTACCTCAGCATTGTGGATCTTATATTCATGCAGGATCTGATAACAGAGTTTCTCATCAATGTGAGTCAAGGGTGCTGTAGTGTTGAAAGAAATTCCACCAGTCTTCTTCTTTTTAAAGTATATCTGTTGAACAAAAAAAACAAAGCAAAACAAATACACATGAACTCAAGTTTTAAATGGAGCACATGAGTAAAAGCTGAGAGAATTATACTACAGCTGTAATTTGATACAGTTGATAGATGAGCTTTACCTGTGGAGGCTTTTTGTTTAGCCGCAAACCCACTGCCTCAAGTTCCTTTGTCAGGATTTGCCTGTGGCCTTCACTCTGCAACGTTATTTTGGAGAGCACGTAATAAGATAAAGAAAGGAGAGCAGAATGAGAGCCAATTAGCAATTCACATGGACAGTCAAATGGTAGCTTACCTTGGAGGCATCAAGAACCATCAATACTAGGTCAGAAGACTTTGCGACAGCGATAACCTAAAAAAATAAGCAGTCATAATCAAAGTTTGTATCTATATTTTTCTCACTGGTGAGAAACTTAGGAATCTGGTCGGAAATCTTTAGCTTGACCACCCAAAATAAAATCAGATAACCACTAAGAAAAGCAAGCAACTGAGTTTCAACCTGCCTTCCTCGCCCCTTTCCTTCCGAAGCACCTTCAATAATTCCAGGCAGATCGAGAAGCTGAATCTTTGTGTCATTGTAGTGAATTACTCCAGGGATACATGTAAGTGTTGTAAATTCGTAGGATGCTGCTTCAGAATGTGTTCCAGTCAACATTGTCAACAGTGTGGACTTTCCAACACTGCAAAGTACAACCACTTCTATCAGTTTCCCCAAACCCAAGCCTGGAATTTCTAAAGGAGAAACATAATTTTACACAAATGGGAAGTACTATTAAACACAAATTTTACGACATTTGACCTTGGAAATCCTATAAGTGCAACACGTCCATGACCATACTTGGTAACTTCAAAACCTTCCCCGCCTCCACTAGCACCCTGTAAAAGAAAATCCAAAAACTATTACAAACAAAAAGCAGAAGTGAAAAAGATTTGAAACTCTACTTCAGCTACAAGCAGCATACATTTGTACATTTGGTCACAAAGTAGGAAATTCCTCAGCAGATTAAAGCCATTGGTAGATAAGCTAAGGTAACGAATAAAGTAGTTACTCAGTCTATTTCAGTTGTAAACATACAGCAACAGCAAGTAAAACTATAACTACGACCCAAGTAAGAAAGAAAATAAGCTTCAAAACCACTCAGCTATATAAAAAGAAGCGCAAAAGCTAATGGTTTAGTATCTTATTAAAATGCTTGCATTACTTTTGGAGGCTCCAACAGCTGTGTCCTGAGCTTTGCAATCTTTGCCTTGAGCTGACCAAGATGATACTCTGTCCATCAAGTATACCATTATCAATAAGCAGACCGTTTTTTCAGCTTATTTGAGCAAATGTCAGATAAGAGAAGGAGAACAGAGGCAGCAACAGAAACTTGTCAAAATTGTTCTATTGTCCCCCCTGAAGTATCTATAATGTATTCCAGAGTCTCACAATCTATTTACTGTATTTGTTATCTAATTTCGTAAACTATGGATAAACAACATTAAAACCAATACGTCTCATTCTCATGCCTATAATTGTATGTTGTATATGTAAAGAGAACCTGTAGCTTTATTCTTCTGCGTCCGAGCCATCTCGGCCTCGATTTCCTTAATCCTTTCGATGATCCCCATTGTGCCTCAGATGTATCTACTACTATCACTGTAGAGAAGAAAAAAAACAAAAAGATGTGAGCCATAACGTAACCACAATCAGAGAGCTCAAGGATTATCTAATAACCTAACCATTTTAACAATAGCTCAAGAAGAAAATTTCAGACTAATAATTAAAGAGTTAAAAATCAACCCAATATCCAAAGGCATGTAATAAAGCTTTTTGTATTAATACTATGCTTGAATTAGCATCATATCCATCAAACGCAGTTAAAAGGAGAAATCCGAGCTCTTCAAATCAATTGTTTAAAACTTAACATCGATTCCTCACAAGAATCCCATAAAAAAAAACAAGCTCTGAGTATATGATACATATAAAGATATGCAATTTCACAATACATGAGTTACTTAAATCAAAGTGAACAAGTCTGAAGATTTGATGTGCGACTCACAGTGGAATTGGCGAATGCGATCTCCGGAGAAGAGAGAGAGATGTCAAAAAGAGCAATAGGGCGTACAAAAGGTTATGGGCCCAATTTATTGTCCATAGGCCCATTTTCTAATTACTTATCAACCTGTTTATGTGAAAACGTAGCGTTTGACTAAATTTTGCCATATTGAACCGGATTACAAGTAAAATAATTTCAGTGTAATTCGATGACAAATGATGCCGAATTCTGTTAGGGAAGGAACCATACTGAATTATCTGAATCTACGTTTTACTCACACCAAGATCCTACTGACTCAAGTTACTAACAATTAGCATGATAAATAATAATGCATAATACTAGAGAACCCTTCGTATCAAATTTCATACACCCATTTCTTTCGTCATCGGCCCATCGCTACCTTAGAATTACAAGTCTTTAACAGTTAAATCATCTAAGATTTTTTGAGGCAGTCATTTATACGAAAAAGCCGCTACAAGAATCCTTTTCTTGGTTCGTTCACCCTGCTAGCAGCCCTGCGTGGTGAAACCAGTGATTGATTCCGCGCAAGCTCTTTTACCTTCAACAAAATGTGACTAGGAATAGCCGTCGACCCGTCTTTCCTCATACTTCCCTACCAAAAGGACATAACCATACACCAGTTTAGTCTTAGAACCAAATTTAGTTACTGGTTCACTGATTTTGTTTGTAAGTTTAAAACATGTCTTACCATTTTGTTTGGTCTTGAAGGAGAAAAGCTTGCTTTTAGTAAATTTCGCCATTTGTCCTATCAAAAAGAAAAACTTTAGGTTACGAAACTAACCAAGATGTTGAGAATACTGACAAGGGAGTTTAATAGTAAGTTGAATCAACCTTGATATCCACAGCAGAACGACATGATAACGATGGAAATGAGTGCCTTTTGATCTCACACCATTTCCCAACTCCATAGTTGGACACACCTTCCATTAGTTCTGTAACTTCAGAGAGACTCCAAGCTCGATGATGCTTCTTTTTTCCTGCATTCTGCGTTATTGGTCGATCAACGTGGTTACTGTTATCATCTGAGCTATCTCCAGAGGAGTCTAAGTGCTCTGACTCCATGCTGTCTTGATCCACCTCAGCTGGAATAGGTTTAGAATCTTCCTTGTCGCTCTGATCATCAAAATAACTAACACAATGAGCCACTGTACAATACCAGAAATCAAATCCATCCAAAATATTCCGGTACATCATGACAAGACAGACAAGACTAATTATATACCATCTCTACTAATTGAGACCGTTTCCCTCAAACTTAAAAGGGGTTCTTATAGAGTTCATGAAGCTACAGAAATGATCAAATAATCTTGCCTCTTTTGTCACAGGTCCAGATTTTCTAGAAGCAGGTTTGACACTTGAAACTAGACTCAAGTCACCGTTCAACCGAGTTGGGCTTAGATTGAGGTAACTCTTTTTTGGCACCGCTTTCACCTCCCATGAACTTGGATGAAATTCCTACAAAATGTTCATAAATCTGCGTTATTCTTAATTACCTTGATAGAACCAAAGACAAATTAAAAGCTTTTTTTCTTGTCTATTTCTTCCAGTGTATAATACTAGAAAGATCTAGTGCAGGCCACATAAGGTAAAAGATTTTGATAGCTCATATGAAAGATATGGGGTTAATAAAAATATTAAGGAGAGCATGAGCAACAAAGAGAATACCCCAAGAGCCATTATGTTTTCTCTCGGACGGCTTCTCCTGACATGATAAACGTAAGGAACCTGAATTCTGGAACCGCCAAGAGAAAACATCCTGGTGACAACAGCTCTCCCTCCTGGAGAAACGGCACCTGTAGACCTCTGATCTTCTAAAGGGATCACCAACTCATCACTTTGCTGTTTCTCGTCAGTTTTTGAAATCTCTTCAATATATCTCCTTGTAAGCTTCCTACTTCTTTTTGCAGCCCTATGTTCACCTTCAAAATCTTCATTTCCAGAGTAATGGTCTCCAGTAGTTTTATCAGGACTACACAGAAAATCATTTGAATGTCCCCTTATGTCTTCAGGACTGGAAGTTGTGTCGTAGCAGTTAGTAGTTCTTCCTTCAACTACCATGTCCATGCTTAAACCATAAACTGTATCATTACAGTTATCTTGACCTCCGGTAACCAGTTTGTTATCTTCAACTGGCAAGTTAGATGCTGGAACAACACAAGAATTAACAAGTTCCATCGCGATCTTCCTTCTGAGCCATGGTTTGTCCTTGACAGTAGTTTCACGACCAAACGTATCTCTGAACGTTTCTTGCAGTGCTTTAATCGAAAGATTATTCAAGGACATCTCGTCTCTTACTCTAGAAAAATCAGGTAGTGAGGCAGGAGTTGACAATGCAGGTTCTCTAAGACTATCTGTAGCATTTGCGTATGGTGACACATCGATATACTGATCTGTAATGCATCCATTTGATGAAAAATGAATAGGCTCCTGCAGAAAAACTTCGGACTGGATGTGTTCCTCATTCCCAGACAACTCATTAGAAAACTGAAATTTGGTATCCGGCAGATTAAAAAGCATCTGAGATCCATACATCAACTCCTCTTTAGCCTGCAAAAGTTTCAAAGGTGGAGTAAGATAGATAAATCAAACAGACAAGTGATCCCAGATACTAATTAAAACTATACTAGAAAGTTCAGTGTCTAGAACTGGAAGAAAGAGGACATACCTCATTCCCAGACAAGTCATTAGAAAACTGAAATTTGGTATCCGGCAGATTAAAAAGCATCTGAGATCCATACATCAACTCCTCTTTAGCCTGCAAAAGTTTCAAAGGTGGAGTAAGATAGATAAATCAAACAGACAAGTGATCCCAGATACTAATTAAAACTATACTAGAAAGTTCAATGTCTTGAACTGGAAGAAAGAGGACATACCTCAGTCCCAGACAACTCATTAGAGAACTGAAATTTGGTATCTGGCAGATTAAAAAGCATCTGAGATCCATACATCAACTCCTCTTTAGCCTGCAAAAGTTTCAAAGGTGGAGTAAAGTAGATAAATCAAACAGACAAGTGATCCCAGATACCAATTAAAACTATACTAGAAAGTTCAGTGTCTAGAACTGGAAGAAAGAGGAAATACCTCAAGTTGAGAATTAAAAGTTTCTGGAAATGCTTCTACCGCTTCTGATTGAAATAAGCCTGGATTCAGTAGCATAGTTAGATAAGGAAACTTCTCGCCAGTGCTTACTAAGAAAAAAATTGACTGTCGTAGACATAAGACTGGAAAATCACACACAAAAAAGAGGAACTATTTACACATAAATGACTAGTAGAATGTCAGCTATTGCAAGAACCCCAATTAAATACCCTCTTGTGCAGTCCAAAAAATTGTACCCATCTCTATGTGTAGGTAATGAGTCTTCCCTCTAACAATATCGGCAGGTTAAACTAACCAAGGCTCTAAAAGAAGCCACTCAACATATAATATTGCTTTAGCATGGTTTAAACCAAACCTTGTAAACTTTCTAGCTGCAGCAGCTGAGTAGGCGACCCTTCACTGGGAATGTACCCCTCGATCTGTCCAGGATCTGGAAGAATACGCTTATCATCATTCTCGTTGTTCTCAAGAAAGTCTTTGACCTCCAATACATCTTCATCTGTTGCAGGAACTAGTCTCCCATCCCCTGCAACCTAATGCATTTACATATACACAAACCTCGAATTAAGAAACTATAAAACTCGAATTTTTCAAGTCCAGGAATAGCAATAACATCATGTTTGCCTGTTCTATAAGAACAAAATTGTAAACATACCCGAACAAGCTTGTAAGCAACCGGATTTCCAATTTGATTTGTTGAAGAAAGTGATGCATCTTTTGTCTGAACAACACTGTCTTGAAACATCTCTCCATAGTCTTCCACAGTTCCAAACATTGTTCCCACAGATTAAATCTACCAAATGCAACTCCAACGACTAAACTGAAATCACAAAAAAAGGTAAGCAACACACTACATCTTCAAGCATATTCAAATCTCTTACACAACACCATGCCTGATACTAAAAAATTGTGTAATTTTCACCCCTAAGAAAAAACAAACGAGCCTTATTATCAAAGGGGACAAACCACTAAAGAGACAAAATAAAAGAAACAACCGTACAACTCTAAAATTCAAGTAGTTATCAAAAAAAAAAAAAAAAACTCTAAAATTCAAAAAAGATTTCAAATTTGAGATAACCTTTCCCAAATCCCCATGGAAATTTGCATGTTGCAAGTCTCAAATTCAAGTTTCCCACATATTCTACTCACTAAAATTGGCAACACAGAAAATCAAACAAAACCAATTACTGAAATTTCAGAGCAGAAACATGAAAAGTCACGAGTAAAGCACAAAACACAGTGACAAGTTACAAACGAGAGCTTACAAGATAAGAAGTAGAACGCGAGCGGAGCAAAAATTAGACACTAAACTTCCATCGGAGAGGCTTCTTGTTGGGAAATTTGGAAAACTTTTGTTCTGCTTTTTTGGTTTGTTTTGGCTCGCTTTCGAGTTTCCACTTTTTTTTTTTCTGCCGTCTAGTACGGTACCACAGTGCAAATACAGGTCCGGGTTCCAAAGCTTTTTATTAAATTTGTTTCACAATGCTAATTGAAATACGCATAGTTTTGCGGGAAGCTACCAGATGCTGCCACGTCATCAGCTAGCGAAATATCTGCCGAAAAAAGAGTGAACTACGTTCCGTTCCAACTCTCGTGCATTATAACCGCGTGCCGTCTGGTATTTCTTGATTTAGACTACTTGTTCTCTTATGGTTAACAAAACTGCAACCATCTCACAGTGGTTTTAACTTTTAAATAGAGAGGATTCAATCCGGTTAATCTGAACCGAACCAATCCATATCAAACAAAAAAATAGTAATATATTTTTTTTTTGAATATCCTATAAACAGGTTGGGTATGGTTTGAATGATATTGACTAGCTTGATTAATATGATTACATGATCATTATGAATTTTCTTTTTAAACAAAATAAAACTTGTTCATCTCATCTACAATGCCACTTTATTGATTTACAGTTTTACAAATGATACACTAAGTTCGTCACCTCGGGTGCAATTATATCCGTAGACTAAATGTGTATTGTTTTACGCCTTCTCATTCTTTAAAGGAAGTACTAGTCCACCAAGAGTATCATTTGCGCATACACATGAAATCTCATTATAAATTATTAACCTTTTAATGTTTCTAATAATTTAAATCATTTGATTATAGTTATTATTTTATATGTTTCGTTGTGATTATCATTACTTATAGATTTCTTATATTTTCTATTGTAGATAATGAATTTATCGATGATCATGAATCTATTGTTGTTGTTTTTTTTTTTTTAATGATGGGTTTTGTAAATCAATTATTGTGATCACAATTTATTTGGTACAACTAAACCATTCGAGAACTGAGTGAATCCGAACCAAATCAAACTGACATAAAAATGATTATATTTTAGTATCTATTTTTTTCTTAACCAAACAATTTGTTTCCGAACAAAAAAGATGAACTAAAAACGAACCAGAATCTGGATAAATACGCATAGTTTTAAACATGAAGACGAAAACATATATGTGTGTAAATGTATGAAATATTTCGAAACTAAAATCGATATTTTGAAGAGCGTATTACATAAAAATATTTTGGAAACACAAAATTACATCAGTATGTATATCATAAAATATTATAAAACAATAAACTATGTTATAAAAAATATTTAAAAATATATAAAATCAATAAATATGTAAAAGTAATAATAACTAAAGAAATATATCATAGCATTCAAAGCTAAAGATTTATTCTAGTTTTATCATCAATTCTTTCTCATGACTTTTTTTTTTTTTTTGGTTATTTTTTATCTCTATCTCAGAAAGAAAGATCCTCAAATTCAGGTTTCCAAAAATTAATCTCATCTAATGAATTTAAATTGGTCATATCTTATACATAAATTTTTGATAAGGCATACATATGATGTTGTTAGGGTTAGTCATATATGAATTAAATAGTCAATTAGCTTGTTAGTAATGACGATGAAGTAACCTAGATCACATTTTTAAAGAAAGAAAAAGAACACGAGAAGTTTCTAATTAGGGTTTTATGTATTGTTTAAAATGCGTTTATAAGTTGTTTCTAAAATTTTTCGTTTTCGAAACATTTACAAGATGCATTGCTTGATATGGATTACACGTTGTTTCTGGAGTTTAAGACAACATTTTGAAACACAAAACAATAAACAAGTAATCGTATATAATTAAAATATAAAAATTATATAATACGGTCAAACAGTAAACTAATTTTTTATTATAAAGTTTTTCAAATAGCAGATTTTTCACCGTCCGAATTTTTTCATTGTCGGAACCTTTTTCACCACTAATTATCATTATTCTTTATGGTAAATTCAATTTTTCCACTCTTGGGTATAAATCTATGTTATGTATTTAGGTTTTATTTCAGAAAATTTTCTTCTGCATTTTAGATACTGGTGGATTTAGCTTTTGTGTTTTGAGTAGAGTTTGTGTCTATGTATATCTCTAAGTACAATGATTTCAAAATATGTTGTGTTGTATACACTTAATATGTATCTCATGGTGATATATGGGAATTTAATTTTTTGGTTTTTGTATACATTTTTTTATGTGGCATATAATTTGAGATAGCATACTGAAATTTGGAAAATCTCATTAAAAAAGATTCTTTGAATGAATAATAAAAAGTAACCATAGCTAAAGATAAATAATATAACATTCAAAGTCAAAGATTTATTCTAGTTTTTATCTCAAACAAGACCATCTTTCAAAAGATATACATATGGTCTTGTTACTTCATCGTCATACTAATAAGCTAATTTGAGAATCTTTCTTTTGATCTTTTTTGTTTATCGAAAGAAAGATCCTCAAATTCAAGTTTTCTTTTCATTTATAAGATTTTATTAAACCAAACAATAAACCTTACAAAACCAAAGAGCCGGAAGACACACATATGTCTCCGGAATGCTACAGCCGACAAACATGAGTCGTACTACAAAAAACGGACCAACATCTAACCAAAACACAGATGTTAAAATTACAATCTCTACAAATGGGTACAAAGAAGAACCAAGGCAAAAAAGGAGAAGGAAGGAGCGATCAAAGATAGTAGCCACTATCTTCAGTTTACTATAGTAAGGACGTAAAAAAGCTGCACAAAGCACAAATTAAACATAATAACCAACAGCTCTAGAGCTATGGGAACCAAGCAACAAACAAACTTCGAGTTTCAACTCAACCACTAAACTCCTTTTACTGCTAAAACCCAACTAGTTCTAGCCACTAATGCTACAGAAGTGGAGCGAAATTTTATTAAAGGAAAAATACAGACGGGTTTCTGAGAAAACTAAGCCTAGAAAATCTAAACTAGCTTGGGCCAAATCCTAAAACCTAATCCTCGATCACTACTAAGACTCAAAAATAAAAGAGCAATTTTCCATAAACGCTACGGTTAAACGCCATTCAAGCCAAAAGCAGGGGAACAAAGCCGATAATTGAGGAGAGTACTCAAGAAGTGATATAATCCAGAGCCAAACATCCCGTCAAGATCTATAATCCCAACCCAACTATCCCCATATCCTCAAATTCAAGTTTTATCTAAGAGATTTTTTTTTTTTCTTTACTCGGTAAGACATATATACGTAAATTTTCTTGTGTTTAATCATATATGGAATAAGAATCAATTATTTTGTTAGAAGATCAGTTACCAAAATTTTCTTAATAATTAAAAATGAAGGAGCGTTTCTAGATTGGGTTTGTAATGAAAGGAATGCAACCAAGCCTTAAAATTACAATGGAGAGCACAAAAGAGAAGGAGAAGAATCACAAGCAGAAATGTGTAAATTTTACAATAACTTTCTTCAATTTGGTTTGAAGAACTGGAGTTTATAATGATGTCTAAACATTAAAAAAAACAAGTAATTAAGAAGTCTCTTTAAAGATGAAAAGGGTGAAAAAGAAATGTAGTAGCTATCATTTCAACAGAAACATTACAGTAATAAAACTCTCCTTCTTCTTTCACCTCAACCAATTAGCTTCAGAATCTTGAATACGAATCTATGAAAATCAACTTGGGTGTTCTACTAACCGGATCTAAACCTCTTCTGGTTAGCTTTCCCATCAGACTTGAGAGTACCACTAGACTCACCTTCAGAAGAAGCATCCATCGATCTTGCGAAAGAATGAGACAGATCGCCGTAAAGGCTAGCCACTCTACGGATATTGTTGTTGAGCTCTTTAATCAATCCCACGTTTTTACCCAAGTTATCGGGCTCTTTCGACTCATGGTTCTGGTTGATCTGGTTGATCAATATCCGGTTCTGCTCTAATATGTACTGTACATCCCCAAAGCTCTTCCGGAAACTCTCCAACAGTTTCCCATCCACATTGTGCCTCTCCGCCAATCCGGCAAACACATCATCTTCCATTCTCTCGACCCCGATCAAAATCTTGCTTGATCTTTTATTCCTGAAATGCATATAGATCCCATAAATATTTCACAATACACAGTTTATATTCTACATGCGTTGACCAAACCTTATCTTGATTTCAGAACACTAATCACAGATTCCACAAAGTACAAGACTTTTCTTAGTTACAATCCAAATCAAATTTCACACAAAGATCCGCAACACAATTTTGGTGAGAAAGTAACAAATCAGATAAAAAAGGTAGTTTTGTTCTTATGAGCCAAAGGGAAAGAGATCTAAAAAGCAAACAAGTAAAAAGCTGGTTCCACAAATAGCCTTAAACGATAAAAACACCTTCACTAAAGTAGAAACCGATTCACGATAAAGATTCACAACCACCAAAAAAAAAGATCCAAACACACCAATTGCATGTCTATAAACCCTAACCAAACACACGAAATTGAACACAGCCCAGAAATGAAAAAAGAGAGTTCTGATCTAGTTTTTTTTCTTACCTTCAGGCTCCTTTTGGAAGATGATATGACAGATTGAAATCGAGATGATGATAATCGTGTCTTTTATAGAGGCCACAATTATTGGCTACTGTGGAAACACAAAAGAGAGAAAAATTTTCATTCTGTAGACAAAATAGCTTTGGGACAGAGATATTTATTCCTCCTATTTTTTTTTTGTGTTTTGCCTTTAATAAAAAGGATTTTTTAGCATGTTTGGGTTTGTACTTACTCTGAATCTCAACCTTTTTGCAGAGATACGGATGTTAGAGAGAGAAAGACAACCAGACTTTAGGGCTGGTTAACCGAACCAAACCATATGGTTATCCGAAATAACTATATGAATATAGATTTTAGATAACCGTAGTTTATTATTTGGTTAGGGTAATATCCGGATAATCCGATTAACCGAATAACTCACATAACTTATATACATACACATTTATAGTTAGTGTTCTGGAACTAAAGAGAAATATAATATATCATTGTGAAATCACAGTGTGTAATCTGAAAAGCCGCTCTCTCTCAATCTTATATCTAAAAGGTGACAAACTCATATTCGCCGCGCTTTCACCTCACATAACTCAACCTTATATCTAAAAGGTGACAAACTCATATCCGATTAACCGAATAACTCACATAACTTATATATACACATTTATAAAGAGAGAATCACAAATATACCCAACTTTACATACCCACTAACCACATATAACCACACCTCTTTTTTTAATCACATATACCCACTCTTTTTTATATTAATACAATTATACCCTTTATTTACTAAAGCTATTTTTCATTATAAATGATATATTTGCTAGGGTTTAGGATTCTAGGATTTAAAGTTTAGTAAAATTATAGAGTTTATGATTTACTTAGGGTTTAGGATTTAGGGTTAAACCCTCATAAATTTAGGATTTAATTTTTAATAACAATTAGGGTTAAATTATTAGAATTTAGGGTTTATATTTTAGGAGATTAGGGTTTATTAGGGGTGGAAAGACTTTTTGGGGTTTAGGATTTTAGGGTTTAGGGTTTTAAAACCCTAAACCCTATATCCTAAACCCTAAAACTCCATAAATAGTTATATTTTAAATAGGGGTATTTTAGACTTTTTACAAAAAAGGAATGAAGATGGTTATATGTGATTAATGAAATAAAAAAATGGGTATATGTGGTTAAACCCCATTTATAATTATATATAATCATTTGTTATTTATCTTGAGTTTAATAAAAAAAAATAATGGCACATGACGTTGGTTTATATACATTTTTTTCTTGCATTAGTTATTTTAATATGATGTAATGAATAATTATTCTTTTGTTTGTTGAATTTTATGAATCTTTTTTATAGGTGAAAATTCAAGAAGAAGACCTTACGATTTTTTTTCTTCCGAATTTGATAATTGTTTTTCTATTATCAGTTTTTACTAGGATTAAGTTTTTCTGTATGTTTTTCTCTATTTTTTCACTTAAAATTAATTTATTATTCTTTGGTGATACATTCAGAATTCATGTGGTTATTTTTTATTATTTTTTGAATGATAAGAATATTTTAAAATTAATTACTCATTACAATTTGTTTGTTTAGATATAACCGAATAAACCAAAACCGAGTGAATCCGAACTAAACTAACCATGGTTCTCTTTTGGTTGATATTTATCCCAACCGAATTATCTAAAAATCCGAAAAAATCGAACTAAAACCGAACCAAAACCCGGATTGAACACTCTTCTAGACATCTGGATCAATTCTGACCCAGAAAATTGTGAATCCGACCGTAGAAATTTATTTGCATATTTGGTTTGGTTTGGTTTGAAACGCATGTTGTTTGCATAGACATATAAATGGCATATAGTTTACGTATCAACATTTTTAAGTCATTTCT
The DNA here is from genome assembly GCA_900406295.1 of Aurinia saxatilis. Taxonomy (NCBI): domain Eukaryota; kingdom Viridiplantae; phylum Streptophyta; class Magnoliopsida; order Brassicales; family Brassicaceae; genus Aurinia; species Aurinia saxatilis. The sequence continues at coordinate 15,778 of OVAP01000135.1, read as the reverse complement.
GAACGAATTCTATTGTATGAACATATTTATGATAAAGATCTTTGTTATTAATTTTCCGGCGACATTTAGGGTTAGGGTTGATCTAGGATCTTTTCATGTATTGTTCGATATTAAGGAAAATGCATTATGCTGATAAATTATACACGTTATTTTTATGAATAAATAGAAATATTATTTCACTATAGGTATTTTAAGAAGTTTTTTTAACCGATTACGAGGAAATACATTATTTTATGATTGTTCGGCAATCCTTTTACACATTATACATTAACTTACATTTCACGAAAAATGCATTCTAGTAATAAAAGATATACTACTTCACTACTTTGATGAATAAATGGCAATATTGATTTGCTAATTGGTACCAAACGAGTGAAAAACTTTTTGCTATTCAAACATTTTGTGAGCTAGATAAATAGTTTTTCCACTGGCAATGACGAGGTACTGATTTCTAAGTTCTCATTTAGAGTTTATGGTTATAAGTTTGATCCAAAACTCGATTCTCCCTTCGAAATAAGAATCAAAAACAAAATTCTTGGAAACATTCGGAAGCGCAATTTTTAAAGAAGTTAAAAAGAAAACGGTTTTAGAAATCCAATTATATATTGGAAACTCCGATTTCTTCTTTTACATTTTAAGCTGAGAAAGAAAAAACCCTAAGAAGACTTGGTATTGTATTAATTTAACTAAAAAATCTAATATTGAAATGTATGTCATATAGCCAAACTAATCTACTAGATGAGAAAAATCTCATAAGATTTAAGCTTGAATTTTCCTTTTTCATTTCTCTTATTAAACTGGAGTTTGAAGCGATTGTGTTTGATGGAACTAATAAAAATGAGAATAAGAGGGTCTTTTATGATTAGTTACTGCTCTGAAACTAAAGAGAAATATAATATATCATTGTGAAATCACAGTGTGTAACCTGAAAAGCCGCTCTCTCTCAACCTTATATCTAAAAGGTGACAAACTCATATTCACCGCGCTTTCACCTCTCCGGTGTCAGGTGCTCTGCACTGGCACCGTGAGAGGGCTTCCAGTCCCAGGTAGTGAGTCTTGCGTCTTGTAGATCCTTCTCGGGTTTTGGGGAATCAATTTGGGGTTTGAGGCTACCTTTGGTATTGCTTCTGGTTCTGTTTCCGCTCGGAATGGTGTAGGGCTTGGATGTTTCGGTGCGACCTCAGTGTGCTCGTCTCAGGGTCCGTTCTAGGTCCGTAACTCGTGCTGTGACCGGGAGTTTCTTCGCTCTCCGCTTGTTTCGACGGTGGTGAGTTGCTTGTCAATTTGGGTAGTTTCTTTTGGCTCCTGCTTTAGTTGGTTCCTCCTCTCCATGTGGTTTTCTCTGTGTTAGAGTCTAGTTTGTCCTTCCTTGGGTTGTTGTCTTAGTTGTTTCCTTAATGTGTCATTTTTGGTTGTTTGTTTAGTAGCCTTTCTCCTGCAGTTCTAGGCTTGGGTTCTTCTTGTCTGGCTCAGGGACTAGTGGTAGTTTGCAAGAATTTCTGGTCCAGTGGCGGTTTAACGTACATTGCTCGATTCGGCTGAGAGTAGTTGCGAGGTCGATTAGATTCTTAGCCTAGTGATTTGGTTCTACAGTTTCTGCTCCTAACTGACCTTAGTAGAATTCCCTTGCTAGTTAGTTTGGGCTCGTATGAGTGACTCAAAAATCAGAGGCTCAGGAATGAGCATGTCTTGGTAGTGAAGGGGGGTTAGGTAGGGGTTCCATCTCTCTAGCAGCTTTGGTTTCTCGTTTGGGAATATGTTTATTATGACTAATCGATTGGCTTAGAGTGACACCTTGGTTTTTGGGTACCTTAGTGCTTCGCGCTCGGACGATGTTCTCCTTCTCAATTTTTAGTCAATCTTGCGGTGATTGGGTTTCAAGAAGCTCCGACCTTCTTCTAACTTCCGACTGGCCTAAGTACCTTGAAGCTGCCACTTGGTTCTACGGGTTGTGGTTGTCCTCTTGCTTTTTATGTTGTTGGTTGTTGTCCTAGAGCATGAATGGTTCACCCGCAGAGATTGCGTTTGCGGGTGGTAGCGGTTATTGGCGGTTCGTAACAATCACAATAACCGCATTATATCGCTTTGTACCGCTCCACATCCCTCAAATTCAAAAGTTGCTTCCCACAAGCGTTTGCGGTTGCGGGTGGCTGAAAAAAAATTTTAAAACATTAAAATAAAATTTACATAAATTTATATGAAAACAGTATATAAAAAAAAATATATACCCCCAATTCAAGTTACGTAAACTCATCCCATCACAAGTATTACAAATATAACACATAAAATTTAATATTTATATTCCACATAAACTAGATATGCATCTATCACATATCTTTCACTTTAACCTAATAAATTAGTAGTATAAAAATCGATAGACTCAAACCTAATATATAAGACTTGTATCAGTGCACAATATTCTTCAGAGAAGACGGTATCATATTTTTCCTTTTTGTTTTATTTTTGTAATAGTCATGTTAATTTGTTTTTCTTCTCTTACAATCTTTTGTCATATTGGTGTTGCAATTAGAATCATGGCTTTAAACCAAACGAATTCTGACTCTAATACAAAAAACGTAAGTGAATCATACATACACAGTTTATAAATTATCGGATTGAAATTACTTGATATTTTAAATTTTATTTTCAGAAATTTATGTGGTCGGATGAGCTCACATACGAATTACTTGAACTGATAACTATAGAGAAACAAGATGTGGCCAACAAGGGATTTCTTTCTCGTCTTTCCAAAGAAAAGATCATAAACGATTTTAATGAACAATTTGGACTTAATTTGGAGTGGAGTCAAGCAAAAAACTTTATAGTATTTATAGGACCAATCCATAAAATCTACGTCTTGGAACAAATTTGTGCAATTTGTTACACTACTCGATACAACTTTTGGTGTAATGCATGAAGTGTTTTTAGATAATTATAGTTGTTTATTTTTTAGTTTTTAATATGTAATAATATTCAACTAGAGTTTTTTTACTATTATAAAAAAATATTTTTTAGTTAGAATGATTTGTAAAAGAATTTATAGTTATAACTTTTTAATTATAATGATCTGTAAAAGAATGTATACTCAACGTTATTACAACCGCTGGTAACCAGTCAAAAATATCCTGCAAATTCACCAATTTTTAATCGCTACGACAGTCATTTAAGACGCTTGATAATGCTCATAAACGCAATTTCCCGCTTCCGTAAACTCCTGCAAACGCAACCGTACCCGCAATGGTTAAACCAGTCATACCCCTACTCTTGCATTAGTTTGAGTTGTCTTTTAAAACTATGGTTTTTTCAGTTTGGTTTCTATTGTAATGCTTGTGTAATATCATGGTTATACTTTTGTGTAACATATCCGTATCTTTTTTAAGTTTTAATAAAAAAGTTTAGATGACAAAAAAAAAAAAAAAAGGGTGTGTAACCTGATTTAGTTCCACGAAGACTTGTGTTTTGATTTCTACAGTGTACTCTTTGAAATAGAAACAAATCTCCTCCTAATTTTTTTTTTTTTTTTTTTGGTCAACAAAAATATTTAGTTCCACGAAGACTTGTGTTTTGATTTCTACAGTGTACTCTTTGAAATAGAAACAAATCTCCTCCTAATATTTACATTTTGAGCTGAATAGACATATCACATATGCATCATTTTGGTTTATTCAATAGAGTTGATAGCGACGCCATATTTTACCGTTATCTTTTTATCCTTTTTTTTTTCGACCTTTTTATCCATTTGTTTAGAATTTTGATTCTTTTGTTTTGAATTTGATGGATGTTGGTAACTTAGCATAAATAAACTAGAAAAGAAATGTTTGTCTTCTAATTAACTAATTAACTCACGAGCAAGAAAAATTATCATTCAAGTATTTCTGTTATTCATATAATTTCCCATGATTCTTTTTTTATAAAGTTTCCCATGATTCTTTTTTTATAAAATCTATTGGGTGATCCGATTAGCCCTAGTAGTGCAAAGTGGAATTCTCCCAGGTTCAACGGTTCACCGGTTACCATGCATTCCAAGCGTACTCGGATCAACGGATCATGAGATCCAGTGGATCACCACACTGACTATTCCGAGTTTGGAATGCTAACCGACTAATGTCACGTGTAACCGGAGCGCCTGTTATCGGACTACCATGTAAACTAGCCCAAACCCAGATTTTCCACACAAATGTGAATTTTGTTTTCAGGGAAGTTCGAACCCTGGGGTCGAGCGCTGTAACACATTCCCAGACCTTACCTACTATTGGACCACACAGGCCCGGCTCAGCATGTGTGCAGAGTGTGCTTTTGCACTGGGTTTAGGCCCCAAAACAAATTTTTCTTTATGTTAACAAGGGTTCAGTTCAAATTTTTTTCTTTATAATGGGGTCCAAAATTTTTTTTTTCTCTTTATTATAGGATTCAGTTTATATATTTGCTCATGGCCCATTTGAACTTTAAGCGGACCACATATTTGCGGACGATTAAGCTTTTCCTTCTATTTTTTTTATTACTCATTTTCCACAATGTGATGTTGAACTGGTATAAAAGTTATACTAAAAGATCAACTACACACTTGGTTTGCTTAATTTTTTGTTTCAGATTGATATGGTTTCATTCTATATTGGATACAATTTTGTGATTCATAAAGGGATTTAAAGTTTGAGGTCAATCTACTGTACTATGTTCACGGACACAAGGTTATAATCGTCATTTCGTTACTCTACCGTAATTACGTTCTAATCAATCTATTGTTTGCCCTTCTTTTTGATCGATCCCGTCACCAGGAACTCAGAAATTCTATCTCTCGATCATCTTCTGATCCCGCGCTACACCCCAAATCTTATAAATTCCCCGGCGAGATTTTAACCGTCGCCGGCAATTCGGCCGAATAATTTACCGGCGGAATATTTCCCGTTGACCTAAACTTACCTGAGTACACGGCGGACGATTAGAAATGGACTCGATCGTGTGCACTGCACTAGATGAAATCTGTTGTCAAGGAAACACAGGACTCCCTCTAGTCTCTCTCTGGTCACGTCTCTCACTCCCTTCTCCGATTTCTCCTTCCGTCAAGTCTCATGTCTGGAGAAATCTCCTCTCGATCCCTCAGCTTCAGTTCAAGGCGAGGAACACTGTGTACGGATCATCCGACGCTTCGATTCAATCGATTGAAGATGCTCAGAGACTCGATTTGAGGATCATCGCTAGCGAGAAGCTTCGTGGTAACTTCGTTGGGTTGTACGAAGCTCAATGCAATAACACAACCATTTCCGCGATTCAGCGTCGTGTTCTTGAGCGGCTCGCTGTTGCTCGGTAAGTTTTTAAGAATCTGGATTGTTTGCAAATTCAATTTTTTATTAGAGTTGTGATCGTAGTGTGTTTGATGTAGAGCCAATGGAGTTGCACAGAATCTGCTTGCTAAAGAGTTTGGTATCGAAGGAAGGAACTTCTTTTACATTGTGGAGCAGCTTAAGTCTAGAGGTTTGATTGTTAAGCAACCGGCCATTGTGAGAACTAAGGAAGTTGATGGTGGAGGAGATTCCAAAACCACCTCCTGTGTTAGCACCAACATGATTTACTTGAGTCGTTACTCTAAGCCTTTGGGTTCTCAGCAGAGGTTTGAGATTTGTAAAGAGGACTCGATGTCCGACCATGAGGCTGCCGGAGATAGTCTACAATCTGAGAGTACAAGAGACGATACCCTCATTAAAGATTTTCTACCGGCAATGAAAGCAATTTGTGATAAGCTTGAAGAAGCTAACGATAAGGTTAGTAAATTCGTAGCATTTTTGTTTTTTTCGTTCAAGCTGGATCTTACTAGTTGTATAATCATTTTCTTAATGTTCAGGTTCTAGTCGTCTCAGACATTAAGCAAGACCTTGGTTATGTGGGATCACATTCAAGGCACAGAGCTTGGAGAAGTGTAATATATTTTTTCCTGTCTTCTTACATTTCATCCACTTGGAACTAAGATATATCTATAAACAACACTTTTTATGGTTGAGGCTTATAGATATATCTATTGAAACTTAATTCGCACTCAGTTAGAATACTGAATAAATCTTCTTCTGGGATAACATCAGGTTTGTCGCCGATTGACAGATTCTCATGTTGCAGAGGAGTTTGATGCTGTGGTGAACAATAAGGTGAAGTATAATCTGCATCTCATGCCATTACTCAAAAGACATTTCACTACATATGCTGACCAACTGCCGCACATTTTTATGTTCTCTTTTGTTTGCATTTAAATTTTATTTTTTTCATTTGGAAATGTCCTTTTTGCAGGTTGAACGATGCCTCCGTTTGTTAAAAAGATTTTCAGCAAAAGATTTTAGATACTCAGGGAAAAAGCAACTCCTGAAATTCGGAAGGAGTATTCAAAAAACAGAACAGACTTTGGAGCTTCCGATAGATAACCAAATTTATGATATGGTTGATGCTGAAGGATCTAATGGCTTGGCTGTGATGGAGGTATTCTTTCAATATGTTTGGAAAGTACTTATATAATCTGTTCGTTATTCTTAAAGTTTTGACTGATTTTCATTTAATAAAAATTAGAAACTTGGCAGGCTGTATTTGTGTATTAAATTACTAATTTTACCAGGTATGCGAAAGACTTGGACTTGATAAGAAGAAGAGCTATTCTCGGCTTTATAGTATTTGTTCAAGAGTTGGGATGCATATACAGGCAGAAAGCCACAAGAAGACTAGAGTATTTCGAGTTTGGACTTCTGGTAATGCTGGGTCCGAGTCTTCTAATAAATTTCCTGATAAGGCTGAAAATCTTAGCAGGGAAAATATTGTACCAGTTAATGATTTTGGCACACCTCATGGTACTGGGGGATTGGCTCAGACCCCCAGTGAACACAGTCTTGCAGTTTCTGATACTGACTATGCTACACCTGCAAGGTTAACTGATTCTGAAAGTAATTCAGGAGCTCTTTACTTTGCTACACCCGGAAGGTTAACTGATTCTGAAAGCAATTCAGGAATTCATGATTGTTCCCCATATGATGCCAAAAGAAGAAATGTGCTTGCACGTCGTAACTTACAAGAATCATTCCATGAGATCGGTGATAAGGTTGTTGATACTGCAATGAGGTCCTCTGATTTGGCTTTGTCAGAAATGAACCATCTTGTTCAACCAAAGCAAGCTAAACCAAAAGTTCATCATCCTCATCCGATTACTGTTGAAAACGCTCGTAGAGAAAGGAGAATACTTGAGCGTCTAAATGTACTTACTGTTCTCTTTTCTATATTGCATGCAATAGTTTTTTTTTTTTTTTCGTTTACCCGTTTAATTGACCCAGTATTTCTTCTTTCTTGGCTGGCCAAAGGAGGAGAAGTTTGTTTTGAGAGCCGAGCTACATAAATGGCTTCTCAGTCTTGAGAAGGAGAGGAGCTCTAAGGTGGATAGGAAAACCATTGACAGAATTCTAAACAGGCTTCAACAAGAAGGGTTATGCAAATGCATGGAAATTAGTGTCCCAAATGTAACTAATTGTGGTCGTAATCGTAGCTCTGTGATAGTTTTGCATCCATCTGTTCAAGGATTGACCCCAGACATAGTTGGTGAAATTCATGATAAGATTAGGTCTTTTGAATTAGGACTTCGTGGCCAGATCTTATCAAAGAGGAAAAGCAACGAGCCAATTCCGATATTGAATGACATTCAGAGAGGTCAATCTAATGTAGATTTGGATGCGCGAGCTAGCAAATCTGGAGCCATGCGAGCCAATGGGTTTGTGCTTGCAAAGATGGTTCGTGTGAAGCTCCTGCATTGTTTCCTCTGGGACTATTTTAGTTCTTTGCCTGACTGGGACAATGCTTTCGCTTCTGTACATGATCATAAATTTGAGAATATGTTTGCACTTGAAGATGCTTTCAGAGCCATGCCACTTGAACTATTTTTACAAGTTGTTGGATCTACTCAGAAAACGGATGATATGATGATGAATTGCAAACAGGGTTTGTGTCTTTCTGAGCTTCCCAGTGAAGAATATAAGCTTCTAATGAATACTCTTGCGACTGGAAGATTGTCGATGCTTATTGATATTTTACGCCGGTTGAAGGTAATATTAATAAAAAATGGCACCTCAGGTACCCTATTGCAGTACATGTTTCATAATGGCCAACAGTTATTAATAGTTGTACGGCCTATGCCAAATTTTTTTTTGCAGTTAATTCAGATGGTAAGTAGTAGACTCAGACATGGTGACATTGAGGAGAAGTATGCCAATTTGACACATGCAATGGAGCTTAAGCCTTATATAGAGGAACCTGTTTTTGTTGCTGCTACATCCAGTGTCCTGTCTCTTGATTTTCGTCCACGTATCCGGCATGACTTTATTCTATCAAACAGGGATGCTGTTGATGAATATTGGCTAACTTTAGAATATTGCTACGCGGCTGCTGATCACAGAGCTGCTAGGCAAGCATTTCCCGGATCTGTTGTTCAAGAGGTATCTAATCTCATGGCTTATTATTTTTATACAATAGTTGGAATTATAAAAATTACTCCATAGAGCAAGTTCATTTTTTTTTTTTTTTGAATTCCATATAGCAAGTTCATTTTCACTATACCGTACTTAAAATCTGTGTGCATGTTACGGTTATATCACTGTCTTCTTCTTTCTCTTGGGCGGATGATAGTTATATTAATTGTTCAGAAAACAGTTTATAACTCTCAGTTCTTCTAGGTTTTCCGTTTCCGCTCATGGGCCTCAGATCGAGTCATGACAGCAGAACAGCGTTCCAAACTCTTACAGCGTTTTGCAAATGATGAGAAGGGAAAACTCTCATTCAAAGAGTGTGAGAAGATTGCTAAGGATCTGAACCTGACCTTAGAGCAGGTAAAGATATGTTTTGTGTGGGGTTATATTGTCCTGACCTTAGAGCAGGTAAAGATATGTTTTGTGTGGGGTTATATTGTCAAATTTGTCTTAATCGCCTGCCTGATCATGCGGAGAAAAAGCTAGTGACCTTAGGCCAGGCGGTAGTTTTCTTATTTTCCTTGATCTTAGGGATCATGGAGACTGAGAACCTAGACGTCTTCAATGTCTCAGCATGATAAACATTTACCATAAACCTAACTGAAGTCAGATTTAAAGCTTCCTCATTTCTGGTCCATTAACAGATACTGACCTGGATGTTCTTTTTTCTATGTTTTTTGGGGGGAGGTATCTTATCTTTTTGGTTGCGTACTCCAGGTTATGCACGTCTATCATTCGAAACATGGAAGACGCGTGAAATCAAAAAATAAAAACTATGCTGGTGAAAGTCATTCATCATCCGGGAAAAGAAAAAGAGCACCTCCTGTAAAAAATTCAGGCAAAGGTGTCAGATCCATAGTGGATGAACAGAAAGTTCAAGATTTTGATGCCATTGATGCCTCAAATAGTGAGAATCTTCTAAATTCATTACAAGAGGACCAAATGCCCATTCCGACGCATCAAGAGCACAATCAACAAGAAAATGCAGATATAAGGGATCTTACTGAAGATGAAGGCCAGTGTTCTTCCATCATCAACCAGTATGCAAGTTCAAAGACCACATCAGCTCCTTCACAAAGATTTTCATGGACAGATGAGGCGGACAGGTATGCTCTGACGTAGCCGTGAAAGTTCAATAGTATATCTATGTGTTTATATGATTGTGGAATATATATCAAATAGGTTTGTGTTGTAAACTCCAACGTAATGTTGGTTTGAGAAGTCTCTCTTCAGGGAATTTCATGCCTCGGAGGAGGGCCAATACCTCGGGAGTTCCTTTACCGAGCCATTTTCAATGAGCTTACGTTTTTCTATCGTCAATTAATTTCCCTATGACTGAGTGTTCTTTGTTTATTTGTTCATTCTTTAAACATTCTCCAGTCAAAAGGATTGTGTAATATCTGATTGTTTTACACCACTGACACAAGTTTTCTCTGGTCAGGAAATTAATGAGTCGATACATTAGACACCGTGCGGCTCTTGGGGCAAAATTTCATGGAGTAATTTGGGCTTCAGTTCCAGATCTGCCTGCACCACCCTTAGCTTGCAAGCGACGGACCCAAATATTGATGAAGAACGATAAATTTCGGAAAGCTGTCATGAGGCTTTGCAATCTGCTCAGCGAGCGTTATGCAAAACATCTAGAGAAGAAACAGAAGCATTTGCCTGAGAGCAACAGTTCACATGTTCTTGTAAGATGTGTATCCGAGGCAATTGGCGGAACGGACTCCGGTTGTGTTGAGCATGGTAAAGATACTAGTTTTGATGAAGAAAAATGGGATGACTTCAGTGAAGAGAGTATAAGTCAAGCCTTTAATGATGTACTTGAGCTCAAGAAGATGGCTAAACTGGTGGCCCCTAAACGGTCAAAACCTGGCTCTCGGGAATGGTCAAATAGAGATCGAGTTGACGAGGTGAATCCTTATTCCTTTATTTTCTTTTGTTTGACACTATGCCTTCACCTCACTTTGATGTTTCACATTTATTGTTACAACTATTTGTAGATATATTTTACGGTAAACCTGTGCTATCTCATTCACCCTATTCCGGAAGGTCTTAATTTCAGTGGTTCGTTGTTTAAGATCAATTAAAATTGTGGACTTGCAGGAGAGTGAAATGGTTCCACCTAAAGTTCACTCAGAGGACATTCAAAATGATTCCGTGGATCAAGTAATGGATACATCTAGAAAATCTGGACATTATCGTCATCATCAAAATTCTAAGCCTTTAGATGAAAAAGACAGTGGCAGTATAAAAGTACGGAAATCTCTGGCGGTTTCTACTGCTGTAGAACTGTTAAAGCTTGTCTTTCTGAGCATGCCTACTGCTCCTGGTATGCCAAATTTGCTGGAAGATACCTTGCGGCGATATTCAGAACGAGACCTCTTTACAGCATATAGCTACCTTCGAGACAAAAAGTTCTTGGTAAGCACCTATATTGTTATCCTGTTGCAGTGTTGAATTTGCTGGTTTCTGAGTTTTATTATACACTTCTCGATTTATGAGGCTCTATTCAATATCATAGCATGTCTAACTTTGAAGTATCTTCTGTTCTTTCCTTTTGTTGGCTCGGCCTTGTTAGTGGCTTGAAATCAAAATTTATTTGTTTGTTTTTGGATGGAACTTATTATTGTCTTTTTAAAAGAAAACTGAAAGTCGTTATTGTATCGAAATCCTTTCAGGTTGGTGGAAGTGGTGAACAGCCATTTGTGCTTTCTCAGAACTTCTTGCATAGTATTTCAAAGTCTCCATTCCCGGTTAATACCGGGACAAGAGCAGCCAAGTTCTCCAGATGGCTTCTTGCACATGAAAGAGAACTTATGGCTGGGGGAGTCGCTCTTACTTCAGATTTGCAATGTGGCGATGTTTTAAATTTCTTCACTTTGGTTTCTTCTGGTGAACTCTCTATATCTGTATCCTTGCCGGAAGAAGGTGTCGGAGAGCCTGGTGATCGGAGAGGCTTAAAACGTAGCGCTGATGACGTAGAAGAATCCGAAGCTGATAGTGCTAAGAAATTAAAGCTATTAGGTGAAGGTGATATTAACTTTAGAAAGGAGAAGGGTTTCCCTGGTATAGCGGTGTCTGTTCGTCGTGTAACTCTACAAACAGCTTATGCAATAGAGTTTTTTAAGGATGATGAATCTTGCACTGGTGAACTTCGTTTCAACTCGGGAGCAACGAATAGTGGCTGTGGTTCTGATGATATGAAGGAACTTTTCAGTTCTACAGATGCTACTGTCATACCAGGCAGTCTTGGTGATTCCTCCTGGCAAGTGATGGCCCATTATGCTAGTTGTACTATATCGGAATCTGCAGACGAGGAAGCGGATTTATTTAGTCCCAAGGTTTTTGAGACCATTTCCGAGGCCCTTCAGAAGGCCGGTGACCATGGTCTGAGTATTGAAGAAGTCCACCGTCTAATTGATATTCCAAGTAAGCATCAGTCAACCCTCTATACCTGACTTATACATTTCCATGTGTTGACTACTTCCTCCAGTGCTGTATTAAACCTCTTTTTGTTCATCTGCAGGCAAGGAAACTTGTGATTGGATCGTAGAGGTACTTCAAACATTTGGGATAGCTTTGAAGGTTTGTCTTATTATCTCTTGCTATTGGTTTTACTAGTTGACTTTGCTAAACTGCGAAGTATGTTCATGTCACATAATTTTGCAATTAACCAGACACTACCTTAATCAGGTAAATGGCTATAATAATCTCGGTGTTGTCCATTCATTCTACCGGTCAAAGTACTTTTTGACATTGGAGGAGGGTGGGCCTTCCCAAAAAGTTCAACAACCTATACCAGTTAACTACCTAGAGAGAGCTGTTGGGGGACATAGGCCAAACGATTTTGTTTCCAGGGGCTGCAGTACTTCACAAGACAAGCAAGGTCATGTTGCTGGGAACAGCGTTCACAAGGTCACAATTCTCAACCTTCCTGAAATGGCTCAGACAAGCGGTTCGCATGAAGCATCTCCATCTGCTACTCTTGGGACGTGTATTGGTGGTGAAACAAAGGATTCAACTCCTGAGAAGTCACCTGTGCCTATATATCCATGGGTAAACGCAGATGGCTCAATAAATAAAGTGGTTTTTGATGGACTTGTTCGCCGTGTTCTTGGCACCGTGATGCAAAATCCCGGCATACCAGAGGTAAATATTTCTCCATTTTCACCATTTAACATCTGATACAAATCAGTTTCTGAGTTATCTGAAAATACTAAGCGAGACATTTCATTTGGGGCAGGACGAGATCATAAACCTAATGGATGTACTCAATCCTCAGGTAAATATACATATCTTATGCACCATAAATCATTAAAAGCCCCTACTGAAACTGATCATAATCTCAAGCTGTTTGCCGTATATATACGATCTGTGTTTGCTCTTACATTTTATATGTTTTTTTTCCAATATCAGAGCTGTAGAAAGCTTCTGGATTTGATGATACTCGAAGGTTATATAAAAGTGAGGGAAATGGTGCAAACCAAGTTTACTGGTCCTCCCTCTCTGCTTACAAGTCTTCTCTCAATCGGTCCCAGAAAACCGAAGCTCGTGCGGCGCAAACACTTATTTGCCAACTCCAAGGGACTCTTTGTCTTGTAAGTTGTAATGTATATAGCAAGAGAGAATTCTCTACATAGCTCTCATCCGAAAGGCTGTCGTCTTGCCAAATGCCAGTGCAATAAATTATTAATGTTATTATATAGTTCTGTAAGCCTGCACTATATTTTGTTCTACAGCTGTAGGTTTGATTGTTGGTCTAATGATTAGTACCTCTTTTTGTTTTTTTTGATAAAATGACTAACACTTTAGTAAGGTTTTGTATCTTTGAACGGATTTTGACATAACTCTATTTTTTATTCAATTGTATAACTAATGGTAAACGATTTGTCAACGTTACGTATTCATGTTTCAAAAACATGTTTATATCACTTTCCAAAAAAAGAAGAACATATGTTTATATCGGATATCATAACATTCAGTCATTCACAATTATATCTATAGAACGATTAAACACAAACAATCATCCCATGATTTTAATTCTTTCTGTCCGTTTTGAATTTATAACTAGTTTAATTCATTTATCTATTACAAACCTTTCGGTTTTCGAAATCTAAAATTCTGTTTTCTTCAGTCTTCTTTGTGAGATAATTTTTTTATCTTTACTCTACATAATTATTTCTATATACTCCATCCGTTTCTTAAAAAGTGTCGTATTGACTCTTTGCACATAGATTAATAAAACATATTAAAAGTTTTATTTTGCCTCTAAATAATAATTTGTTTGTTCATATTCTTCTTTGTTTGACGTTAAATTAGGTATTTAGTATTAAAAGTTATCTTGTAAAATGAAAACGACACTTTTTATGAAACAAAAAAATTAGTATAAAACGACACTCTTTAACAAACAGATGGTATTACTTATCATATTTTACAATGTTATAAAAATCGGTCTAGGTGGCGTCTAGGCGCCCAAAAATGTACATTCGAGGCGGTTTAATACAAACCGGTGGTTTGGTCTAGACGGTCTAAATCGCCTAAAAATTGGTCGAATCGCCTGAAAATCGGTCAAATTGTCCTAGACAGCCGGTTTAACATTTGATTTAATTTGGTTATTATTTATTTGGTTTAATGTTTACAACGTCACTTAAATCAACAGAAAAAAAAATTAAAACAAAATATGAAGTAAAACATAGAGTACAGTTCGACTATGTAATAATTTTTAGTCTATATTTTTGTTTCTTACTTTTGTTTGTTCAAATATGTTTTTATTTAATATTTCCTCTGAAATTTTCTTTAGGTTTATTTATTTTTAATCTTTTATAACCTAATATTTTATTAGTTCACTACAAAATTTTACATGTATATGAAATTTCTCAATAAAAAGTATACAAATAACTATATAATTGCTTAACGCCTAGACCCCGATTAATCCCTCTAGGCGCTAGACCCATGGATCAACTGTTCAAATACCCTTCTCAAACCAAAAAAATCTATATACCCTTAATCTACATACCCTTCATTTATTTTCCAACAAATCATTTCTCATCTTTACCCCTCATTCCTTTCTTTTTCTAATATTTTTAATCTAACCACATATTATTTAATATTTTTTATTTGTCAACAACCAAAATTGAAATTTTTCTTAAAAAAACTATTCTTCTCTCTGTTTCTCACCGAGGGAAAACAAAGATTCCCCCCCCCCCTCTTTTTAGTTGTTTCTTTCCCCTTCTACTCATTCTTACACCATTGAAACGTCTTAAAGAGAAGAGAAAAAAAAAATCAAGTTTGTTATATCCCTCCTTACAATACAAGGATATTTTAAAACTTTTTTTCAAATTTGGAAATTTCCATATAGATTTGAAAATTTCTCATGTTGTATGATTTTTTGGATATTGAACTCAATTTCTAAGTCTATTAGAGTGTTATGATGATTTTTGTGATGAATTACCAGTTGAATCGTATTATATCGTATGTAAATTGAAATTGCAGAAATACAACTAGGTACTACTTGTAGAACTATGTATTAATGAGACTTACTGGTCTTATTCATTCATACAGTTATTAATTAATTATCGAGTTATTTTCTATTTTATGAGTTAAATTAAATATATTTTATTTAAAATAGAAAATTACTTTAAAGTTTATACAAATTCTATCAAAAAATTTTAATTTAATTTTATATACTTCATTGTTTACGTATTCATCTTAGTATATCATATTTCAATAATCTTGGTTATCATAATAAAATGGGTATTAATAATCTACTTAACTACTCATATGTGTTGTAAAATTTAATATATATATATATATATATATGTATATATATATTATACTCCCTCTATTTCTTAAAGAATGTCGTTTTAGACTAATTTTTTTGTTTCATAAAAAGTGTCGTTTTCATTTTCCAATATAACTTTTAATACTAAATACCTAATTTAACCTCAAAACAAAGAAGAATATGAACATACAACTTATTATTTAGGGGCAAAATATAACTTTTAAGGGGCTTAACCACAAATACCCATTTTTTTATCTCATTAATCACATATACCCACTTTCCTTTCTTTTAGTTATTTTTCTTCTAAGAAGTCTAAAATACC
>OVAP01000134.1:11764-49998 GCA_900406295.1 Aurinia saxatilis | reverse complement strand
TTTGTTAAGTTATAGGTAAGTTCCAAATTGATGGGATTGTACACCGCTTGGTCTACAAAGTATGAAGGACGTCTTCGGTTTGCTGGGTAACTCTTACGTGAGTTATAATTCCAAAGTTTACTTTAGATTTGGTATCAATGGTTCCAAAGCTAACTGCCTTTTTAAAATGTCTGAGACTCTGAGCTTAGATCTCTAAGCAGTGGTTCTTTCACATTAATGGTCAATGTTAAAACCACACCTGGACCAAGTGTATGGTTGAAAATTTCGGTTTACTACTTAGTTTTGGTATTTACGGATCCTAGTCGATAAATTAGTATGTTTTATATGGTATTATAATCTCGTGGTTGACATGCGTACAGATAGTATTACTAGTTGGTAAATTAGCTTATTTTCTCAGAGAAGATTGGACTGGGTGTGAGGCATTACCTCCAAATGGAAAGGAAGTGTAGTATATCCTCAGAAGCTTGGTGTGTGTCACTTGGCTATATGCCAACTACTAATTTAGATAAGAATACGTTTTCTGCCCCTTAGAAGTGTCCTAATAAATCAGTTACTACCACTTAAAGATCTCATGTCCATTTTAAGAGATATTTTGCCCATTTTTTTGACAGGGTGTTGGTCATTATATAGCAGGAGATTTCAGACATCCATCTATAAGACCAAAAAAGGGGGACACAAAGACTTTGAGTTTACTAAGTGAAAAAATTATGACGGAGACAGCGAGTTGGATCCCATTGTGGCTTCCTTTGGTGGTGTTGGGATTTTTTAGTCTGAAATGGTTGCTTAAGAAAGTGAATGTCTGGCTCTATGAGTCTAGTCTTGGGGAGAAAAGGCACTATCTTCCACCAGGAGATTTGGGATGGCCTTTTATTGGCACCATGTTGTCTTTTCTTAGAGCTTTCAAGTCAACTGACCCTGACTCTTACATCCGAACCTTAACGGAAAGGTAATCTATCAAAAATCTGTTGCAAATTCTGTATATATTTATACATATGTCACAGAACTCTTCTAGTGTCTATGCTACACCTTGATTATGATCTCAAAATCTTACCGTCAATATTGTATTTCTCTGATGTAGAATTTTTTCGTTGATCCATGTTATACTTTGGTTTTTTGCTTTTCAAGACTTTCCATCATTCACTTCCTCTCTCTCTGTCACAAAATTCTTGTTGTGTCCATCTTATACCTTTTGTTTTGATCTCAAGACTTAGTTTTACAATCAAGACTCACTCCTCATCTCCATATTGCAGTATTCTTGTAGTGGATCTATGTCATACCTTAGTTTTCATTTCAGTTGTCAACACTCACAAATAGATAGTCTCTACACCGAATAATATTTGTAGCGGATCCATGTTATAGCTTGTTTTCTATTGCAAGACTTTAATTTTTCATATCAACACTCGCTCTTAGTATCTATGTCGTCAATGATGTGCAGGTATGGAACTAAAGGTATTTATAAAGCACACATGTTCGGAAACCCAAGTATAATAGTAACAACACCAGATACTTGCCGGCGTGTGCTGACAGATGATGATGCGTTTAGGACAGGTTGGCCAAAAGCTACAATGAAGCTCATTGGAAGGAAATCATTCATTGGTATCTCTTTTGAAGAACACAAGCGGCTCAGGCGTTTGACTGCTGCTCCAGTCAATGGCCATGAAGCTCTCTCTGCATACATACCTTACATTGAAGAAAATGTTATCACCGCTCTAGAAAAGTATACCAAAATGGGAGAATTCGAGTTCTTGACTCATCTGCGTAGACTCACCTTTAGGATCATCATGTACATCTTTCTCAGCACTGCAAGTGAGAATCTATTGGATGCGTTGGAACAAGAATATACCGATCTTAACTATGGAGTTCGAGCAATGACGATTAATATCCCTGGGTTTGCTTATCATAGAGCTCTTAAGGTATAATCAAACCACTCTCTTTTTTTCCCCTTAATTTCATGATTTTCCCTCATTCTGAAGATTTTGAGGATCCTTACTCTTCAATGTTATAGGCAAGGAAAAAACTTGTAGCTACCTTTCAGTCTGTAGTGACTGAGCGCAGAAATCAAAGGAAGCAGAGCAATACATCCAATAAAAAAGATATGTTGGACAATCTTCTTGCTGTTGAAGATGAAAATGGAAAAGCTTTAGACGACGAAGAGATAATCGATATTCTTCTGATGTATCTTAATGCTGGTCATGAATCCTCTGGCCACACCATTATGTGGGCTACCATTTTCCTTCAGGAAAACCCTGAGTTTCAACAAAGGGCAAAGGTAACCGGAGGTTAAAAGTTAAATTTCATTTCTCTATCGTTTTCTATACTTTCTTTTCTGAACTAAGCCATGGTAATTCCATGTTTTGTACATGATGGTACGACAGGCCGAACAAGAGATGATCCTGAAAAACAGGCCTAAGGGACAAAAGGGTCTGACTCTAAAAGAAACCCGACAAATGGAGTTCCTCTCACAGGTCAGATATTGGTGTCTCTTGTGAGTTTTATCGCATCGGATATCTTATTGGCTAGTTATTGTTTACTGATAGAAAGAGGTGTTTCTTCGCTAGGTTATTGATGAGACACTTCGAATCACATCATTCTCATTTACTGTTTTTCGGGTGGCAATGACTGACGTTGAGATAAATGGTTAGTATACATATGTATAATATGCACGACTAAGTTATATAAAATAAGAAACAACTCAAGTTTTTGCACTGTTCGATTAATCTTGCAGGTTATTTGATCCCAAAAGGTTGGAAGGTTTTGACATGGTTTAGGAATATCCACTTTAACCCTGAAATCTACCCGAATCCAAAAAAGTTTGATCCTTCTAGATGGGATGTAAGTTAATAATCCTTTAGCATTGTCTCGGTCAAAAGAAATTTGATTCATTTTGAAAGTTTTGAGAGAAAAACTAACATTGTGTGGGTGCTTTTTCAAAAGGGTTTCGTACCAAAAGCTGGCTCATTCCTTCCTTTTAGTGCTGGAAGCCATCTTTGCCCCGGAAATGATCTGGCTAAGCTCGAGGTTTCGATTTTTCTTCATCATTTCCTCCTCAAATATCAGTAAGACTTACAAAGCTCGAATCTTAAAAACCAATTCTTTCTGTATGATAAGTTGATAAATCAATATGGAGATTCATATATGTTTTTGCAGGGTGAAACGGAGCAACGAAGGGTGTGCACAGATGTATTTGCCTCATCCAAGACCAACCGATAATTGTTTGGCAAGAGTCAGTTATCAGTAAAACATGGTTATCATCTTCTCCATTTAGTTCTATAATAAAGGATGCTATTGAGTATAGTTCATCATTTATGGTGTTAGTTTACCTCTTTAATTACACAGTCTGTCTTAAACTCCATTGTACTACTTACTCTGTTCCTTAAAACAGAGCTTTGTTCTCTTGTTTTGGTGTTTAAGGTTGAAAACTCTTTTCATATTATTTTGCATAGTCCCTATACACATTTTTAACTTCCATAATAAAACTATGCGAAGATAGTTTGATAAATTTTAAGTATATGGCTAATCATTCACACAAAGCATTCTGTTCCTTTTTTAACAATTCAAGAGCAAGGTTTATAAGAAAAGCAAATTGGATTATAAAAAACAAACAAACTTTATACATGATATTTGGGTTTAGATGTCATCATCATCATGATGGTAACAAAGCGAGGGCATGAAATGTTTTGGAGATCCCCAAAGAGGGAGATTGAAGAACATGTCTTTCTTTTCTTACTCCTCAAGTATCTCTCTCGATATGCTCCCGAGTTTCCTCTTGAAGTTGTAGATGAAGCCATCGTCGTTACAAACTATCCACTCTTGGTCTCCAGTCATAGATTCACAGTGTAATGCACCCAAATCAACTGGTCAGTCATAGATTCTGTTTCTCTAATGCTACTTACTACTCTTACATTGTCTGTTCGTCTAGTTTTTGTTGCTACTTAATTACAAATCTAATTAATGATTCTCCTTGATAAGATATATGAATCATCTTTAGAATAGAACAAGTTCTGTTTTATCTTCATCCTATTGAAACAGGATTTATTTATACCTTTACGTCAGATTCCATGAATGTGCCTGGATTCCCTGGCCTTGGTAAGGCATACTTGTTCACAGTAGAACCCCCCTGAGCAGTTATCATCATCTTGATTTTCTTTTCCCATCAATGTTTTCTAACCAAAACATAAGAAATCTGTCACAAGACAGAATGAAGCAGAGATGAAGGACTTGACAGAGTTTCTGTGGTAAAGGCAGAACATGAAAATTCCCCTATTTCCAGTGATATATCAATGCCCGTGAACGTTACGGACGCGTATATTTCCCTAGGCATGATGGAGAAACAGAATATGTTTGTTGGTAAGTACAAGTATAAGGGCAAAGTTTGAATGGTGGAGTTCATGACTGGAACAACGTGATCTAGAGAATGCGCTAGCTGACGATGATGAGAAGTCTCGGTCATTCGCCAAATGCTCAAGCTTTTCATTCCATGGTCACAGGATATGCAGCTACTCATTGACGAGTTTCGGTCAGGAATTGCTTGATTTGGTACTCCATAGGGGTGTTAGAGGCGGCTTTTTCTCCCAGGGTAATGAAATGGTCGGGATGATGGAGATTAACTAGATTTTTGAACCCCAGTAGAAGTAGTCCAGACTCGCATCACCGAGGACACAACCTTCATTCAACCTGATAGACTAGTCAAAGTGTCCAAGAGAAAAATCTGGAGATCTTAGTGAACTCATTTATGTTTTGGGGTTTAGAAATTTATGTTTAGAGATAACGAATTGATGAATTGTTTGGTTGTTAAGCTATTAGTTCATTCACATTGATGAGATTGTACACTGCTTGGTGGCCTACAAAGTATGAGGGTGTTTATGCTATCGATTTTACTATGTAGCTTAAGATTTTTGCATTCATGGGTCCAAAGCTAACTCTCTTTTTTTAATGTTACTTATGCCTGCAAAGTTTGGTTTAGCTTTGGTGTCAACGGTTGTTAATTCGCATTGATGGTCAATGTTATAACCGCACTTGACCCAAGTATGGTTAAAAATATCTGTTTTCTACTTACCTTTGGTATTAACGGATGGTATAGGGTATATAATCGTGCTTGACACATATAGAGATAGTACTAGAGTACTAGTTTTGATGAACTAACTTATTAGGCTGAGAGGCATTACCACAGAAAACCCCTCCCCAAAATAGATAAGGAAGTGTAGTCTACCCATAAGAGCTTAGCTCTTGTAAGTTACTCATTTGCTCATCACAAATTTGATAAGGATACGTTTTTGCCCTTGAGAAGTGTTTTAATAAATCACTGACGATTCTCATGTCCAGTTAGAGACAAATAAGATAATATGTTTCCAGTTTAAGAGATAATGTTGATCACTTGCTTGATTTTATTTTTACAGGTGTGAGTATTCATGCATGTCTAAATGAAGAGGAGGATTCAGATATCCATATATAAGAAGGAAACCAAAGGTGGGATTGGGATAAGTGAGAGAAAAAAACTATGGCGGAGACAATGACTTTGATCCCAGTATGACTTCCTTTGATGGTGTTGGGATTGTTTTGTCTGAATTGGTTGGTTGGTTAAGAAAGTGATTGTGTGGCTCTGTGAGTCCATTCTTGGGGAGAACAAGCATTATCTGCCACCAGGACTCATAGAGCTTTCAAAACCTCTGACCCTGACTCTTTTGCCCGCACCTTAATCAAAAGGTAATTAATCTACCTGTTATGTGCATATATCTAAGACTATACCTTTGTTTTGATGTTTAAGGTTTGGATAGTCTAGTCAGTACTCAGTCGTAATCTGAATGCAGCTTTCGTAGTTGATCCATTTTAGGCTTTGGTTTTGATTTTTAAAACTTGAGTTTCTCATCAATATTCACTACTAGTCTCTGTGCAGTAAATTTCTGGTTTTATTTATGGTATACCTTGGTTTTGAATCAAGACTTATTTTTCCCATTTTCTAGTAGTCTCCATCTCGCAGAATTCTAGTAGTTCCTTGGTTTTGAATTCTAGTAGACTCCTAGTCTCCATATATCAATAGTCTTGTAGTGGATCCATGTCATACCTTGGTTTTGATATTACTCCTCAATACTTTACTAATAGTTTCTCTCTCACAGAATTGTTGTAATTTTACCATACTCACTAATAGTCTCTATATTAAAGTCTTGATTTAAGGTTCAAGACTTTAATCTCCATCAATATTTATCCCTAGTCTGCTTATCACAGGATTCGTCTACTAGTGGATTCATGTTATTGTACTTTGATTTCTATTTCAAGGCTTGAATTTTTCCTATTAACACTCACTCTCAGTATCTATGTCACCATTGATGTGCAGGTATGGACCTAAAGGCATCTATAAACACACACATGTTTGGGAACCCAAGCATAATTGTAACCACATAGGATACTTGCCGGCGTGTGCTGACAGATGATGATGCATTCAAGCCAGGTTGGGCAAAAGCTACAATGGAACTCAATGGAAGGAAGTCATACAATACATTGCTATGTTCTCTTCTTTTGGTGTTTAATGTTATAAAACTCCTTTATCTTATTTTGCTTTAGTCCATAATAAATGGGTCATGTGCCCAGTTTAAATATATATGGCATGTCATTCACCCAAATCTTGGTCTACAAAATTAAATATACATTTTCTTGACAACTAATACAAAAGCATTTTATTGAGTTTGAGCCTTGAATAACACAACAACAAAACTAAAATTCTGATCACATATATAAATGAATCTGGTAGAGCTGCCAGAAAAAAAGATTAGATAAATAATTTAAGGAGACAATCAACACCACACCCTGACAATACAACAGTCCACACTATCTATATCTGCTTTCATACAAAGGACACACAGACAAAATTAACAGCTTGTAAAACTCTTTTGGATTGGACCAATCTCCTTCATTATAATAATCAATCTCAACACTTTGGTTCTTCTCTCTCTCTTTTCTCCTTTAAGAAACACCAGACAGAAGAAAGAACAAAGCTTTACAGATCAGTGGATCCAATGTCACACCAAATCCCCCAAAATTGATTCAATCCTCTGTTTTCCCCTAATTATACCAATCCTCTGTTTTTTAAACCCTAAAGTTTGAAACTTTCCTAAAAAAATGGCGACTAGAGGAAGCAGATCGGAGAAAGTGAAGAGAATTTTCCAGCAATTCGACGGGAATCGAGATGGTGGGCTTAACCGTGAAGAAATGGCGGCTCTTGTTGTAGCTGTAAACCCTAGAGTCAAATTCAGTGACGAACAAATCAACGCGATTCTCGACGAAGTGTTTCGTACCTACGCAGAGTTCATCGATCCAATCAAGGGTTTGACTTACGACGGTCTCCTCCGTACTTACGACGACGGAGCTGGAGATGTCGACAGAGATTTCGACGCTTTAGGGCTTGAGCTTAACGCAGAGGAGACGATGGTTAAAGGGTCTGAAGCATCGTCTTCTTCGATTACAGATGAGAGAGTTGTGGAAGCTCAGAAGAAACAGAGAACTGCTGCTTGGGCTGTTTCACCGAACCATGGGATTGTGTTTGATGAGACTTGGAAGTTAGTTGATGATTTGGAGATTTTGGTTAAGAGATTGAAATCTAAACATGAGAAGTTGAAAGGTGATAATGGTAGTGGTAGTGGTAGTGGTAATAATAACAACAACAATGTTGATACTTTCTCTGATGCTGGTTGGTCTAGAGAGTTAGGTCCTTCTGATGTGTCTGAGAAGAGGATTCATTGGGAAGAGTCTAGTCATGATTACACTGTGTTTGTTAAGGAGTTGGGTGTGTTGAGAAGTAAAGCGGATGGTGCTAGATCGAGAGAAGAAGCTTTTGATGGACATATGGCGATTGGTCGAGTTTTGTATGAGCATCAGTTGTTTAAAGAAGCTCTTGTTAGTTTCAAGAGAGCTTGCGAGTTGCAACCCACTGATGTCAGACCTCATTTCAAAGCTGGGAATTGTCTTTATGTGTTGGGGAAGTGTAAAGAGTCGAAAGATGAGTTTTTGTTGGCGTTGGAAGCTGCTGAGTCGGGTGGGAATCAATGGGCATATTTGCTTCCTCAGATTTATGTTAACCTCGGAATTGCGCTTGAAGGTGAAGGTATGGTTTTGAGTGCTTGTGAGTATTATAGGGAAGCTGCGATTCTATGTCCTACGCATTATAGAGCTTTGAAGCTTTTAGGTAGTGCGTTGTTCGGTGTAGGTGAGTATAGAGCTGCGGTTAAGGCCTTAGAGGAAGCTATATATTTGAAACCGGATTATGCAGATGCTCATTGTGATTTAGCTTCTTCGTTGCATTCTATGGGTGAAGATGAGAGAGCTATTGAGGTATTCCAGAGAGCGATTGACTTGAAACCTGGTCATGTCGATGCTTTGTATAATCTCGGCGGGCTTTACATGGATCTAGGTAGGTTTCAGAGAGCTTCTGAGATGTACACTAGGGTTTTAGCTGTATGGCCTAACCATTGGCGTGCTCAGCTCAACAAGGCGGTTTCCTTGTTGGGTGCTGGAGAGACCGAAGAAGCTAAACGAGCACTTAAGGAAGCGCTGAAGCTGACAAACCGGGTTGAGTTGCATGATGCGATATCGCATTTGAAGCATTTGCAGAAGAAAAAGGGTAAAACTAATGGAAATGGTAATGGAGGAGAAGGTGCTTTTATTGTTGTGGAACCTTCCAAGTTCAAGACCGTGGGTGAGAAGACAACTTTGAGGCCTAATTTAGCCACAGCTCTTCAGATTAGAGCCTTTCAGAGAGTTACAAGGCTCGGGAAATGTGATGTGGAGGCTGTGCGAAAGGAAATGAGAGACAACGATGTTCCTGTATCATATTCTGGTAGCGGCGGGCCTACAAAATCAATCCGGAAACCCAATTTGGAGGAGATTCTCCGGCGTCTACTTAATTCCCTGAAACCTGAGACTTTTCAAGGAGCTATTAAGGCAATAAACGAGAAAATCCTCTCAGTTCTCGACGATTCAGGGTCAGGAAGAGTCGATATGGGTATGTTTTATGCTGTGATTGCTCCTTTATGCGGTGGACATGGAGACAAACGGAAAAGAGTTGCTTTTGATGCGCTTCTTTGGAGACCCGTGAATGAAGGAAGCTCTCAGATTACGAAAGCAGATGCAGACAAATACATCAAACTGTTAAGAGCTATCTACATTCCATCACAGGGAATGAGTGAAATGTTAGAGGTTCATGGTGAAGAAGGATCTGATTCCACAATCACAGTTACATTTAACCAGTTTCTAGCCATGTTCGACGATCCAGATTGGGGCTTCGGCATCATGTCTACGATCCTTAAACTAGAGACAAACGACAGAAACCGACATGGAAACCAAGTTTGCTCGGTTTGTCGGTATCCAATTATCGGATCTCGGTTTAAGGAAGTGAAAGCCCGGTTTAGTTTGTGTAACCAGTGCTACAGTGAAGGGAAGGTTCCTCCTTCGTTTAAACAAGAGGAGTACAAGTTCCGAGAATATGGAAGTGAAGCCGAAGCCATGAAAGCTAAGTGTGCCTGTTTCTCAATGCAATCTCATAAAAAACCGATTGCCACTTAAAAAGAAACTAACTCATCAAGTTTCCACTCAAATCTTTGTGTCTAATTTGCCAAAATTATAACTTTTTTATTTTAACTTGTGTGCATAGAGTCTCTGGATGAAGTGTAACGTTGATGAAAGTGAGTGAGCAATGTTGTTTTTGGTTAATTGAATGAGAAGTGAGTACTTGGTTTCCTTGTTACAGCATTTGTTTGATGAAATCAAGATTTAGTGTGTCCTTGACAATGAGAAACAAACCTAGAGATAACACAAGCAAGATTCCAGACGACATGATCCCTCTCTCAACCTCTAACGGTAACTTCTTCCCGCCTCGAACCGCTTCCAACAAGATCAAAGCCAATGTTCCGCCATCAAGAGCCGGTAAAGGCAACAGATTGATCACAGCAAGGTTTAGATTCAGCAACGCCGCAAACTGGTAAAGCCCGTCCGCATTTGATCTCGCAACTTCAGCTCCAACCGCAATGATTGCTACCGGACCAGCAACCTTACTAGCGGTTTGAGAGAAGTTAAGGAAAGTCTGTTTCAAACTATCCAAAACATTATAAGAAAGTCCCACAAACTCTCTACCAGCAAAACTAAAAGTTTCTGTCACATTCTTCGGTTTCACCTTGAAAAATCTCACATTCGGAGAAAGCTTAACACCGATCTTCCCCGTTCCATCGACACTCTTATCCGGTGTAATCCGAATATCGAAATCCTCCTTCCCTCTTTCGACCTTAAGCAACACATTCTGATTCGGACTCTTCTTGACAACATCAGCAACTTTTGAAACCGAAACAGAACCGGAATTCGTTAACTCAATCCCATCAACAGCTAAAATCACATCTCCTGGAAGTAAACCATCACGAGAAGCAGCAGAGAGAGACATAACCTCAGGAACAAAAACTCCAGGAAACGATTCTTGAACAGGTAATCCAACAAAAACCACTTGAGCAAAGATTATAGCATAAGCGAAGATCACATTAGCGACAATTCCAGCTGAAACAACAATGACTCTGTCCAAAACGGGACGGTTCTTGAGGAGGTTCCTGTCGTCTGGAAGGAACTCACTGTCGGGATCATTATCAGGGAAACCAACAAAACCACCTAAAGGAAAAGCTCTAAGAGAGTATTCGACATTGTTGAAATTTAACTTAGCTAGAATCGGACCAAACCCGATAGCGAATTTAGAGACATGGATGCCTTGAAGAGAAGCAGCTAAGAAGTGTCCTGTTTCATGGACGACGACGATCGCTGTGAGAACAGAGGAAGCTTGGAGAACTGATTCGAAACTTCCTAAATCGAATCCAGCTAGAGCTTTTGGTCTGTAGTAGCGTCTCTTGTTTGTGAAGAAAGCTCTGTTTTTTGGAGGGAGTTTTGAAATGGGGTTGTTGAGATTAGAGAGGACGTGTGGTAGTCGATGAGAAAGTGGAGTAGAAGAAAGGTTTAATAGCATGATTACGTGAGGTTTTGAGGTATGAGAGAGTAAGAAGAAGAAGAAGCCATTGATATAAAACAATTGGTTGGCTCTCTCTGTGTGTGTCTGTTTGTGGTTGGGATTAAATTACAATATGTTTATGAAATCTTAAGCATTATTAAAAGCCCAAAAGCCCAAAAGACCATAAGCCCAATAGAAAAATGTGAGAAGACTCGCATTGACGTTGAATTAGATTTGATGCTTTTTCTGTCTTCTTCTCTCGTTCCTCCTCGGCTACATCTACTTGCTTTTGTTCATTCAATTTAAGAAATTTTGGATCTAATCTACGCAAAACAAAAGAGAAAGAGAAATCTGGATTCCCAATTTCATGGGATCCATGGGGAAGATTGGGATTTGGTTTGGTCTTGTGGTTGTGTTCCTTATAGTTGGTAAATCATTTTCAGCGAGATCTGATGAGGAGACTCGTCAGCGGTTTTACGGCAACGTAGTGAACTCGACGGCACCGGGAAATGGTGAAGGGAGCATCGCCAAAATGTTTGATCGGGTTCTCGAGAAAGAATTTTCCGAAAATGATCAGCCTGAAGGTTAGGTTTATTATTACCTCCATGGTTTTGTATTGTATGAAACATATCTTAAGGTTTTTGTTTCTTTGGTTAGGATCGGATGGAACCAGCTTTAACAGTAGTGTTGCTGATCAACAAGTAGGTTTTTTTCAGTCACTTGATTAGTTTCTTTTTATGTGCATTCATTCATTCACCACTGTGTTTTGTGTTTTTTCAGGCCGAAATTGAGACTGTAGCCAAAGTTACGCATGAGAAGGGCAAAAGAAATGATACACAAGAAAACAAGTATATTACTCACATTCTCCAATTGCTCCCTTTTTTTTTAACTTTCTTCGTTCTCATTTTTTTGTGTTTTCTGTTTTTGCCCCAGTGCTACCAGACCATTCCAACTTCAAGATGTGTTTTCCCTCGAAAATGAGGATTCTGACGATATGACTCTTATTGACAAAAAGGTTTTTGGAAGAATGCTAACCGACATTTTCTATACTCATTGTTTTTTTCAGTTTTCATCTGATTTTTCGTCTCATGCTACTCCGCAGAATAATGTTTTTGTCATGTCGAACAAGAAATCTAAGTATCCCATACTCCAAGTAGATTTGAGGTTGGTCTCTCTCTCACTCAAATTTTCATGACATGCCCTGTTTTCAGAGTTGTAAGGGAAGCTTCTTGGCATTTCTTTCAGATTAATATCAGATTTGGTGGTCATTATTGTTTTTGCTGCCATTGGTGGCATCGTCTTCTCCTGTCTTGGACAACCGGTATGCCACTTTACAATATTAGCATGAAATACATCTCATACTGGTTTTGAGCTTCACATGTGCTCACCTAATGCTATCTTATGTGCTTTAGGTTATTGTTGGATATCTTCTTGCGGGGTCAATTATTGGTCCAGGAGGATTGAAATTCATCAGTGAAATGGTTCAGGTTTGGTAAAAATTGAAAGGAAAATTTGGAATGTTATTTTAGATTATCTCATGCAAATATTATTATAGGAAGACATAAATAGACCATTTTAGTATTAGGGTTGTTGTTACATGTATTTATTTTCTGATTTCTCTACTGTGTAGCATTTAGATCTTCGGTGACTCTACATGGCATGTCAATCTCTTAATAGATCATGGTTTATTTTGTCTTCCCTTCTATTTAACAAGGATGTGAAATATTCTTGGATACATTTTATTTTCTTCCTGGCTGAGCAAATATAGTAAGAGGAAGGCGATTATACGTTTGAAATTTGTTCTTGTTCTTTTTAGTCCAAGCCTTAATTAAAGCATGACATGGAGCCCCACATTCAAACAGCCAGCTTATTGAGTCATTCATTCTGAGTATTCATAATTTCTGCATTCCTTCTTGTGATGCTATGGCAGGTTGAAACTGTAGCACAGTTTGGTGTTGTTTTCCTTCTTTTTGCTTTGGGCTTGGAATTCTCAATGACTAAGGTAGGTTTACTGTTAAATGTGACTTGAACATTGTATCATGTGGACTTTACAATTTATCTCTGACAAACCGGTTGTTTGTGTTAATGTTACAGCTGAAAGTTGTTGGCCCAGTTGCTGTCCTTGGAGGGCTTCTTCAAATTGTATTACTTATGTTGTTGTGTGGTGTAACTGCCTTGGTACGGAAAAGAACGCAGTATGTTCTGGTGCATATGTTGGCAGTTTGGAAATCACTTTTAAATTGGTATCTGTTGACATTTGCAGTTGTGTGGAGCAAGGTTGTCGGAGGGTATTTTTGTTGGTGCATTTTTATCTATGTCATCAACCGCAGTGGTACTTCTTCTTATCTTATCTCCTCTGGGGTTGATACATAAGCTACCTTTTTTTATTGTTTCTCTAAAAATTTCTGTTTTTTTCTCCACATGTCAATTTAACCAGGTGGTCAAGTTTTTGGTAGAACGGAACAGTACAAATTCCCAACATGGCCAAGTTACGATAGGGATACTTATCTTTCAGGTTTTACTTATGAAATTCTATTTCTACAAATTGAATATCTTGTTATATGAAGTTTTTGTTTACCTTAATTAGTTTCTTTCCCATTTTTGACTTTTCAGGACTGTGTTGTTGGTTTACTGTTCGCCTTGCTTCCAGTTTTGGGTGGTAACAGTGGTTTACTACAAGGAATTATATCAATGGGAAAGCTGTAAGTAGTTTGGTAGGAAATTTTAGTCCAGAAACCTCTTAAATACCCTCATTAAAGTCTCTCACAAAAATCATTTTCTTTTCTTATCCTAGGTTACTGATTTTGTCCATATATCTCATTGTGGCATCTCTATTAACGTGGTCATTTGTTCCTCGCTTTCTGAAGCTAATGATTCAGTTATCATCTCAAGTAAGTTTAAGACAATCGTATCTTCCCAGACACTACTTTGAGAATTTTCTTTCTTTCTTCAAATGGGATTGGAATTTTTGCCAATCTTTCTCATTTTATAATGCAGACAAATGAACTTTATCAATTAGCAGCTGTGGCTTTCTGCTTACTATCTGCATGGGTAAGTCTAATCTATCAAATTTTTAATGCATACAGGTGCTTGGTTAGCTTTCTCATTCCTTTTGGTGTATTGTAAAACCTGAGTAACATGTTACCTTAGCTTGCATTTTAATGACAGACTATAGAAGAAAAAGAAATGATGATTACAATAGACACTATAATTTCCAATTCTTAACTTAAGTTTTGGTTCCTTGCAAAAAACATCTTCAGTGCAGTGACAAGCTGGGTCTTAGTCTTGAGTTGGGATCATTTGTGGCTGGCGTTATGTTGTCTACTACTGAATTTGCTCAACATACACTAGAGCAGGTGCTGATTTAAAACTCATGTCGTTCTTACGTTGCTGAGTATCTGGTAGAAATGAAGTCTCAAAATCGTTGATTTTGGAATCTCCCTTGCTTTGTGATGTAGGTGGAACCAATTCGGAATTTATTTGCCGCTCTCTTCTTATCTAGTATCGGGATGCTTATAAATGTGCACTTTCTATGGAACCACGTGGATATCCTTCTGGCATCTGTGATTCTAGTCATAGTTATCAAGACAGCAATTGCAGCAATAGTAGTCAAGGCTTTTAGGTACAACATGAGGATATCTTTCCATGTGAGTTTTCTCTCTACTAAAGCTTTATGAGTTTTTTCATATTATTTTATCGAAACCAGTCATCCACCAATCAAATGAATTATTTGGCACAAATGTGATAAATAGGTCGGGGTACTGCTTGCTCAGATTGGAGAGTTCGCCTTTGTTCTTCTCAGCCGAGCATCAAACCTACACGTTATTGAGGTAACATCTGTTTGCTCTAGTAATTGAACACTCTTTACCATTTTTTACTACACTTTGTGGCTTAGAGTTAGCATGAATGACAATGTAGGGGAAAATGTATCTTCTCCTTTTGGGCACAACAGCTTTGAGTCTCGTAAGTTACCTTGGCAAATAAACAAGCCTTTGCATTCGATGAAAACTTACTTGAATGATGCCCTATATATATTGTTCAAAGCTTATTTACAACCGAAAGGCTATACATGACAGGTGACGACTCCATTGTTGTTCAAGTTAATACCAAGTGCAATGAACCTGGGTGTCCTCCTCCGATGGTTCCCATCTGAGAACAGTTCCCAGAATGAGGTCATTTTCTTCTCTTTTCTCACCTCTTATTTCGTTGAACATATTGTGCAAGTTTATTTAGGAGCTTAAAAAGACATAAAATTTTGGTCCGTTTCAAATTGATAAAATATTTGTGTCACATTAAAAAATAATAATAATACTTCATAATAAATATATTATCTTTAATCATAAACAGTTTTCCAGAATTCTAACAATTTATTGTATTAGTTAACAAAAAATGCATAGAGAACTTAAAAATATATATCTTTACTATACTGTAACAATTTGATAGATTAGACTATGAAACTGATAAGAGGTTGTTTATAGAGTTTGCAGGAGAAGGCATCGTTGATAGAGGTACATAACAGAGCCAAGTGACCTCTTCTCTTTTGTGCACGTACATACATAGATTGAAGATTTAAAAAGACAACAGATTTTTATCCGACAACCCCCTTGAGGAAGAGGCTGAAACAATATATTTAAAACTAACCAGATGAGATGCTCTTATTCTTTTTTGTAACTAGTAATCACCACCCTCCTATGTGTGTAGTCCAAGCGGCTTAGTTTGTTTTTGGTGTAACAGTATGAAACCAATACGCTCTTGATCGTATTGTAGTTGATCTCTTTAAAGTAATTGACGTTTTTATCCATCTTCTTAGAGCATTTTTCACATTAAGCGGACTTCCAAGTTCCCAAGCACATACAACTGATTCTTGTATCTATGATGAGTAAAGAAAGAAAACTATTTTGGTTGGCTCTTTGTTATAGAATTACAAAATGGGTCATTATTAAAAAAAGCCCGTAAGGCCCAATAGAATAATGTAAGAAGGAAGACTCGCGTTGACGTTAGAATCAGATTAGATGCTTTTCTTTCTTCTTTCTCACTCTCTCTCTCTCTGCTACGTTTCCTCGTCGGCGTTCCGGTGAGTGAATTATTTTTGTCTTTTTGCTGTTGTTCTCGGTTCTGTTCTCAAATCCTCTCTCTCAGTTTTTATTCTTCTTTGTTTAAAACCAAAGAATCTCTCATGATTCGAGTTGTTTAACTCGAGGGTATTTGAAAAATCGATGCTTGATGATGTAGAGGAAAGAGTCGATTTAGTTGGATATTTACTGTATAATCTTGATTTAGCTCATGTTCTTCCTATGGATTTGTATGATTCGTTTTATTCTTGAATTCTAGGGATTTTGATTCATGATTTGGGTTTTTCTGGGTAAAGCTCAAAATTCTGAGCTGACCAATGTGCAAGTGTGCTTATGATTACTGAAATTGCATAACTTTTAGGTGTTTGGATTCTTATTCAAATTATAAGCATTTTATATGTTTTCTTTTTGAATGTAGCAGCAATAAACTGGTTTGATGGGTACATCGTCAGGGTCTAATCATCCTCACCAGATGTTACCTCCACGTCAGCAGCTACGGAGTGGAGGGCTTGAGACAGCTCTTTCACTTGTGTCTTCGGATGAAGGTCATGAGCCACGGTCTAATGCTGATGTTGTACGTCGCGAGTCTCCAGCTGAGAGTGCCAGTTCTCAGGAAACTTGGCCGACCGCAGATGGTCCTGCAGCAAAGATTCAAAAGACAGAGCTTGATTCTCAGGAACAGACCACCGTGATGCGCCATGTGTCTAGTGCAGATAAGGTATCGTTACGGGATATAGTTAGGGAGAGAGTTGAATTAGTCGCTGAGAGAATGCATCGGTTGCCGGATGAGTTTCTCGAGGAGTTAAAGAACGGTCTTAAGTCTATCCTGGAGGGAAATGCGCCACAGAGTGTAGACGAATTCATGTTCCTGCAGAAGCTTCTTCAGAGTAGATCTGATTTGAACTCTATAACGCTCGTTAGGTCTCACCGAGTGCAGCTTGAGATTCTTGTAGCCATAAATACCGGGATTCAGGCATTTCTACACCCCAACATCACTCTGTCTCAGGCATCTCTCATTGAGATTTTGTTGTACAAGAGATGCCGGAATATAGCCTGCCAAAACCAGCTACCGGCTGATGATTGCTACTGCGAGATATGCACCAAGAGGAAAGGGTTCTGCAACCTTTGCATGTGTGTGATCTGTAACAAATTTGATTTTTCTGTCAATACCTGCCGCTGGATTGGATGCGACTTGTGTTCACACTGGACTCATACAGATTGTGCCATCCGGGATAGACTAATCACTCCAGGATCCTCTGCTAAGAATACATCATCTCCAGGAGAAATGGTGTTCAAGTGCCGGGCATGCAATCGCGCCTCTGAGTTACTAGGTTGGGTTAAAGATGTATTCCAGCATTGTGCAGCAAACTGGGATCGGGAATCATTGATGAAGGAACTCGACTTTGTTAGTAGGATTTTCCGGGGAAGCGAAGATTCACGAGGCAGGAAACTATTCTGGAAGTGTGAGGAGCTTATTGAGAAGATTAAAGGTGGTTTAGCTGAAGCAACAGCTGCCAAATCAATATTAACGTTTTTCCAAGGTAAGCTGTTAATTACTGCTGGCAAGTGTATATATTTGTTTATATACAAATAAACATTACTTTGTCTTTCTAGTCTAACCTTCTCTGTTACCGTTGTCACTGAAGAGATCACATTAGACTCGGAAAATGGAGAAGGGGGACGCCTGATAGCACCTCAGGATGCATGCAATCGAATTGCTGAAGTTGTACATGAGACTCTGAGGAAAATGGAAGTAGTGGCCGAGGAGAAGATGAGAATGTTCAAGAAGGCACGCATGGCTCTCGAGGCTTGCGATAGAGAGATCGAAGACAAAGCCAAGGAAGTAGCAGAAATGAAAGCAGAGAGGCATAAGAAGAAACTTCAGATCGACGAGTTAGAAAGAATCGTGAGGCTGAAGCAAGCAGAGGCAGACATGTTCCAGCTCAAAGCCAACGAAGCAAAGCGGGAAGCTGAGACGTTGCAGAGGATCGTACTGGCCAAAAATGAAAAGTCTGAAGAGGAGTATGCAAGTAACTATCTGAAACAGAGGCTGAGCGAGGCCGAGGCAGAGAAACAGTATCTGTTTGAGAAGATTAAGCTGCAGGAAAATTCGAGGGTGGTGTCACAGAGCAGTGGTGGAGGAGGAGACCCGTCACAGGTGCTTATGTACTCAAAGATCCGCGATCTGCTTCAAGGGTACAATCTCTCGCCTAAGGTTGATCCTCAATCAAATCCTTTCAGATCCAATCCGTGATGCTTCCTTCCTTATAAAAGTTCCTAAAATTCATCACTTTGTTGTAAAACCAGTGTTTGTAACTTTGTATGGTAGCCTTAACTCTTATCTGCTGATACTCTTCTTTTTGATGTTCTCATTTTGTTGATATGAAGTTGTTTTTCTGTTATGTAGTAGTACTTGTTATTTGTAACCTAAACGAGGAATTATAAGTATAACCTATTGAAGATCGTATATTTGTAATTTCAGTTCTAACAACATTCATACTCAAACTCCTAAACATCATAACTTGTCCTTGCTTCTGCATTTCCTTTGCACCCCTTCTCAAACTGTTGATTTCCAACTCTTGGTATTTTCGCCTCATTCATATCACGTTCTGGATTACTTGAGATTGGATTAAAGCTTCATAAGAGATTGGATTGGTTTGTTTTGCAGTAAGCCTATCATGTGCTTGACCCAACAATCCTAGCTAGGGAAATACACGCGTCGGTAACGTACACGGGCATTGATATAATCACTGGAACCAGGGGAATCTTCAATGTTATGCCTTTAACAGAAACTCAGTCAAGTCCTTCATCTCTGCTTCTTTTTGTTGTTTCTGTATTGTGACAGATTTCTTATGTTTTGGTTAGAAAAGAAAATCAAGATGATAACTTCTCAGGGGGGGGTCTAGGCACATTCATGGAATCTGACGTAAAGGTATAAATTCAATAGGATGAAGATAAAACAGAACTTGTTCCATTCTAAAGATCATTCATATATCTTTATTCATTAGATTACTAAGTAGCAACAGAAACTAGACGAACGGAGTAGTATTAGAGAAACAGAATGCAATTAATAGAATAGCAAAAGCAAAGTTACATTTCCTCATCATCATCATCATCATCAGGTCGTCCTTAAAGATCTCTAAGATGCAAGAGCAGGTTCTCCAGACAACTAGTTGGTCAGAAGCCGGGACCGCTTGACAAAAGGAAAACATAGGGTTAAACTTGGATAACACACTTTCAAATTTTAGAAAAGAAAAATGCTTACGTTGTGCATATGTTCAGGAGAGATGAGATGCTCCATGAAGTCATCATAGGTGGTGTTGCAGGAAAAACCGCATGTGAAGCAATGCCAGGGGGGGTTCAACAGCAATATATAGTTTGCTCGGAAAAGTCGTACACAGGAGAGTAGTTGTCTAGTAGAAAGGGCCAGGACCAGGGCCACTGGCGGTCGAGGGGTGCGTGAATGAGAGAGTATCCATACTGTCCGCAAGTCCGGTCAGTAACTTCTTGAAATGGATCATTAGAGATGACAAACACATAACCCCGGCCTCGCTTAACCTGCATCCAGCTTAGCACAGCCATATAAAGGTGTGCCTGATACGGACACCAGAGGAAATCATCGCTTCCAAATCAGAACGAGGGTAATCGTTAACGTTGACAAGAGCGTTGACGAGGTTGTTGCGGGCTATCCATAGCCTCCAACAAATCCAAGAGAAGAGGCTTAAGGATCGCTGAGCCCTATTGGAGGGAGGGTGATGGTCTTACTTGCCTTTACCAGGAAATCCATGACCGATTGGCCTAGCTAGATCGAGAGATTGCTGCAGGGTGTAACCTCCGAAACTGTGGAAGCAAAGGTGCAGTCAAACAGAACATGTGATGTAGTTTCCAATTGGCCACGTAGGCGGCAAGCCTGGTTGATATCTAAAAGCAAAAACCAAATAAAAATAAATAAATGGTATCCGAAACATAAATTAACCTAGAAAAATTTAGATTTACCACAAAGTATATTCATATAGTTTATCTGGATAAATTTTTCTGTTTTTCAGTCAATTCGGATATATTCGACTAAAAAAAATAATTTAATCAGATATATGTGTGTATATATAAATTGTGATTGTATGTCTCCTTGTTATATGTAAAATGTGACCCTTCAAATCACTTTAATGGTACTAGACTCTAAAAAGGAGGATCAGAGATAGAGGTGGATAAAACTCTCAATAAGAAACAGACTCAATCAAGGTGAAATACTAGTCAATCTGTTTTCCACTGAGTGTGTTTTCCTGGTTGTGGATTAGTCTCCAGTCCACACGAAGAATGTTGGACGTTTCCTCAACTGCTCAGGATGTCACATATCCTTTGGCTCATGGTATGCAACAGATCATATATAAATTTTCATTATGTAAATGAACATTAGTTTTTACCTTTTACAGACAAGAACTAGATCTTACTCTTTAGTTTTTACTCTTTTGGGAGGTCAAGCTTTAAGAGCATTATTATTGGGGTTGCTTAGTTGATTGCTTAATATATTATAAACTAAAAAAAATTAATAGAATAATAGGTGGATTGCTTACAAAGCTAAGAAACCCACCTGAAATTATTAGCTTTGTAAGCAACCCACCTATTATTCTATTAATTTTTTTTAGTTTATAATATATTAAGCAATCAACTAAGCAACCCCCAATAATGATGCTCTAACGAATTTCGAAACCCAAAAATTGAATCTAATTCAACTCAAAATTATCAAAACCCGATTTTTAAAAAATATATCTCGATGGATTCTAAATTCTAATATCTAAAACAAACGAATATCCGAAACATAAATTTATCTAGACAAATATTTCTTTCTCAATCCTCAAATCAAACAAAAAAATTCCTTTCTTATGCACTCAATAATATATAAATTACCAAAGAACAAAATTAAATCATTTTCATTTCTCTTTTATCGTCTACAATTCATATATGAATTTAGATCTGGATTATGACGACCACGATTCGAATACAAATCAGTATACTACAAATTCCGATCAGACTAAATACAATTTAATTATTTTTATCAACCGGTGATATGATGTAACGTTATATAGTCAAATATATCACAATTAGTCGAACCTATTCGATTCTAGTGGAGAATCTAATTTGCGAGCACGTTTTAGGGTTTACGAAGAAGACGAGATATGGAATAGTAGAGGAACCTAACACAAAATAGTGTGTCATGAATAAATCAACGTGGCCATTATATTTTCTTTGTGCTTTATACTAATGGTTATGGTACATAATTGTATTTTACGTATTTAACAAAAATGATAGTCGTTTGGTTAAGTTGTCCTTTCCATTAGAAAACATTATAAGCAGCTGATTACTTGATTAGAGATTTAAATTTGAAATCCTCTAACGAAAAGGAGACCAGGTTCAATGAACTTGTAAATTTTCAAGGCCTACATATTTTTGGTTTTCTTATATATATATGGACTGTCGCTATGAACTTTATCAGACGTAAGCATGCTGAAAAAGACACAATGTTATTATATAAAAGCCATGTTTATTTATGAAAAAGAACTTAATAAAAAGTAATCTTTAGCTTTCCACCTACTTAGCTTTCTAACATATGTATATAATTAAGACTTGTAATCAGTAATCACCATATAAATATGTATATGGCTCGAGAAGAGAGGCTTAATTAAAGAGAGACAAATAATCCCTATGCCTTCTCCAGAGACTCATCACTTCATCCTCGATCGTATGTCTCTATAACTCTGTCTGTATTTGATATTTTCTATTTCATATACTTAATCGATGATGGATGTGTGATTAGTGTTCATATTTACATTTTTTTTGTTCTTGACTGCATATCATCAGGATCAAAGGTGAAATCAGGAGTGAAACATATATACATCAACTAATTACATGATGGAAGATGAATGATGATTGAGAATAAGAGAAAATGATAAATTAATTTGGATAAATCATGTAATTAATGAACAAGAGCATATCTTATTTTCTTTCGGCTGCTTCGAAGAAAAAGATGGGAGATGCGATCATGGCTTGAGGCAAGTAAAAAGATTACAAGTTCCCCCTTTCACAACTTCAATCTATATTACATATTCTATGTTTTGATATTTATACGAAAACTCAGGTTTTGTTATGAAACTGAGGTTATGCCAATTGTGTATTGTCTTATGGTGACTATCAATTGGCATACAAATA
Source organism: Aurinia saxatilis (assembly GCA_900406295.1). Classification (NCBI taxonomy): domain Eukaryota; kingdom Viridiplantae; phylum Streptophyta; class Magnoliopsida; order Brassicales; family Brassicaceae; genus Aurinia; species Aurinia saxatilis. The sequence goes on along the minus strand of OVAP01000134.1, from coordinate 27,753 downwards.
TGTAGCATCTAGTGATATATATCAAAAAAATATCGAAGAAAGAACTAATATGCACATGTGTTGTAGATCGCTTGTATGAACCTATATGTGTTGAGTATAACGTGCCTATATATCTATTGCAAAGTTTAAGATTGCAATAATCTAAGAAATTAAGTTAATTGAAAATCTTATGAAACAAAAAAAAAAAAATTGTAACACCTTGTATACATACAAGTTTTTTCCTAATTAACAATCGTCTTGCCATATAGTACGTGTAAAATTCTCTATTCTCAAACGTAGCTTGAACTAATCTATGGACTATATGGGTCTATAAACTTCAATCAGTCAGATAAATGTGTTGTTGATCCTATGTATAGGGATTTATCTTTGATTATTAGAATTCAAGCATATGTAGTAAATAACACTTGGACCCAGAAATCATTAATGAAATTATGTTCCATTTTCTATAATTTAAAGTTTGGACCCATTCAATTCAAAACTCAGATTTGTATTGATGACTATTTTTACGTCCGAATAGTCGGTTGAGCTATAAGCATAGACCACCAAAACGTCCAATATTTTTCTGTATTTATTGGCGCTGTGTAATATCATTGGACTATAAGCATGCATGTACCATCTGCTATGTTTAAATATTTGAAAGTGGATATCGATTGGTGAATTTAGTTGGGGAAATAGTAAAACATTAAATACGTACAGTAAAGGGTTTAGACAATGTAGCATGTGAGCCAAATTTATTTATTTTCTCTATAATTATACCGTTGACTATGTCGGCATCGTTGACCTCATCACTAGTTGGTCTGAAACTATTTTTTTCATATTCATAAGCTATAGCATAGGTGTAAACTCACCCATGGTACATGTTTTTTTTTTCTTTCTAAAAGGATATAAATCTCAAACTGAAATCCAAACTAATTATTCAATACTCCACAAAAATCATTCTCTCCATTCCCAAAAAAAAAAAATATATCTTGTTATTGTTTCCCCACATCTTAAGAACATTTAAATATCTTACAATCAATACATTATCATTCTTAAGAAAAAAATCCAATAACTCTAAATCAGTAGTAATAGTTGATTGTTTTTTCAAAAAATCAATTAATATATTTTGACATTTATAATTTACAATAACAAATGTATATAATTTTTTTAAATCTACCTTTACGAAATATTTTTATATTGTAAGAGCATCTCCATTGATGGACTCTTAACAAATTGCTTAGAAAATATAAAAAAATTGTGTGTGTAAAAGTAATGATATTAAAATACATGAGTTGCTAAAAACTTAAGCAATTCACTCTAAAGTTTCTTATTTAAGCAATTTTCAAATGAATTGATTAAATTTTAAGCACCTCATGTATTTTTATATCATTAATTTTGTACATATAATTTTTTAATATTTCTTAAGCAATCCATTAAGAAACATGGATGGAGGTGGTCTAAGGGAGAGAGTAGTTTTTGGTCAATAAATGCGTATACTAAAGGTAAAAAATAAAAAAGGATTGAAATCGTAATAGAAAGGACTTGAATTCTACAAAATATGGACATTTGCAGTGAATTCTTTGTCCACCTGGTCTCTATAGTGAATAATATCCAATTTTCTGATTCCAATTACAATATTTTTGTTTATGGTAAAGTATTAGTAAAGTTCGAGTAAAGTGTTAGGATCAACTATCAAGTAGCAATCGGTAAAACTCGGTTTAATCATTAATGGTGAGAATGATATACGGATGTGATAGTTTGAATGTCAACGAGTTTGGATATATCTAAAAGAAAAGAAACTAGTTAATGAGCAAAACTAGATATGGAAGAAAGCTAGTGAATGAATAATCTGAACTAAGTGTAGATCTATTTTGACTATTGTATAAGGAGAAAATTTTCATTAAATGTTTGCCGCTAATTTCCCAACGGCCCCGAACGCGTAGAACGTAACATGCATGGTGATCCATATTAATGGCTTCTTCATCCCACTTGCTTATTCTTAAGACTTCGTTTATCTAGTATATAAGGGAATGTTTAGTTTCACTGACTGAGACACACACTACAAAGAACAAGTGAAAGATATATTTTTAGTTGATTATTTCTCTAGAGATGGGAGTTAAGAGTGTTTCTTGTTTGATTCTTTCTTTGATTTTGCTTCATTTGAGTGTGGAGTGTGTTCTTGGAGATGGCTCTGTGGTGGGCACGGAGAGGTTTAGGGATGATGATTGTAGGTGGGGCAGGAGATGTGGTGGTCGAGGACGGTTTGGACGTGGTGGAGGTGGAGGGTTCGGCGGTGGTGGAGGAAGAGGTGGTGGTGGTGGAATAGGCGGTGGTGGACATGGCGGAGGTTTTGGTGCTGGAGGGGGAGTTGGTGGCGGTGCAGGAGGAGGAATTGGTGGTGGAGGTGGAGCTGGTGGGGGCGGAGGAGGAGGCATTGGTGGTGGCTCCGGTCATGGTGGTGGATTTGGTGCTGGAGGAGGAGTTGGTGGTGGCGCTGGAGGAGGAATTGGTGGTGGAGGTGGAGCTGGTGGTGGTGGAGGGGGAGGTGTTGGCGGTGGTTCCGGCCATGGTGGTGGATTTGGAGCTGGAGGGGGTGTTGGTGGTGGAGCAGGAGGAGGTATTGGTGGTGGTGGAGGAGCTGGCGGCGGTGGAGGTGGTGGTGTAGGTGGAGGATCAGGACATGGTGGTGGTTTTGGAGCTGGAGGAGGTGTAGGTGGTGGAGTTGGAGGAGGTATTGGTGGTGGTGGTGGAGCTGGCGGCGGGGGAGGTGGTGGTGTTGGTGGAGGGTCAGGACACGGTGGAGGTTTTGGAGCAGGAGGTGGAGTAGGTGGTGGGGCTGGTGGAGGACTTGGTGGTGGAGGTGGAGGCGGTGGTGGTGGCGGTGGAGGAGGTGGTGTTGGTGGTGGGTCCGGTCATGGTAGTGGTTTTGGAGCTGGAGGAGGTGTGGGAGGTGGAGCAGGAGGTGTAGGCGGAGGCGGTGGTGGAGGTGGTGGTGGTGGAGGTGGTGCTGGCGGTGGTTCGGGACATGGTAGCGGATTTGGTGCGGGAGGAGGAGTTGGTGGTGGTGGAGGTCTCGGAGGAGGACGTGGTGGAGGCATTGGGCACGGTGGAGGAGGCGGCATTGGAATTGGAATAGGAATAGGTGTTGGTGTTGGTGGAGGCTCCGGTCAGGGTTCTGGCAGCGGAAGCGGTGGTGGTGGTGGTGGTCGCCACTAATCAAGACTCTTGTTACCAATTTCACGTTTTAGTGTCCGGGCAACATTACTACTTTCCATTCTATCTCTCGTTTTACTTAACAAAAGAAAAAAATGTATGATACATCATTTTTCATTTCAACATGTGTTCTCTTTTATTTTTGTGTATGAATGTTTCCGAAAAATTTCCAATAAGAGAAAATATTGAATACGAACTGATATTAATCCTGAGTTCTACAATAGCTATATTGTCATTAATTATGGTAGCTTGTGTCCCTCTTCCAGTGTTGACTCTTAAAACTTGTCTAATAATTAGGACTATCAACACAAGTGATATAACATCTCATGGTCACTGCCAAATTGTTTAAACACCTCAACCAAATCAAAGGCTAAATCTGATATCGCAAGAATAATTTTTTAACAATTGACATTAATTTATGGATTGGAGTTGTTCTTATCACAAGAATGCAAGACTTCTAATGGAAACGAGACCACAAGCTTTGGGATGGGAATACTCAAATTTCATTGATTGAGTTACCAAAATGTCACATTTGAAGCGGATGTTCGAGTCAACCACTTCTCAAACATGCAACTTCAAAGATTAATAGTAGAGCAAGACTGAATGAAAACATTAATTGAAGGATTACCATCCCAGAGTAAATATGACATTTTGTCATCTATCATTATTTCCTTTTCTTTTTTCCATATCTTTTAATTTAATGGTAGAGCAAGACTGAATGAAAAACATTAATCAAAAGATTTAATGAGTTGCCATTCATTAATTTGAAAAGAAGGAAAATTCTAATAAACCCGTTCATCATCACATTAATACTCTTCTAATCGGAAGGATAAGAAACCGACACGTGTGATTTTGTGTTTCCCGCGGTTCTCGACAGTTGCATAGTCACACACATACACACACCTTTGCGACTCTTAAATAAAAAGGAAAAAGAATAAAACCAAATTCGATAAACCCTAAATCTCTCTCTTTTATCTCTTCTCTTCTTGCGATTCTTGGGCGATCGATGGAGCTTCGTTCACGCAAAAACACGATTCCTCCACCCAACGAAGGTACCCTTTTGTGATTTTGTTCTATTGAATTTGGGTTTGATCTGAATCGTCTCTTATATCCTGAGAAATTACGGATTAGTGAAATAGTGTCTGGACTCAGATTATTGATGCGTTTTAGATTTTGGGTTCGATTATCTAGTGTTAAATTGATGAGATTGGTAGTTTTTAGTGTATGGGTATGAGAAAGTTCGAGTTTTTGTTGATAGTAAAGATTGTGAGGGAAGAATCATTGTTTTTTTTGTCTCTTGTTGTGAAATAGTTGTGGATCTCGAGGATGAAGAAGAAGTTGTCGATATATCTGATGAAAAAGAAGTTGTCGAGATTTCTGAGGAAGAACCTTATGCTCCGTCGTCTTCAGATGACGATTCTGTAGGCTCTGTATATCAAGGTAATGTGATGCATTTATCTTAACGTTTGAATGTATTTTGTATATTTTAAGAACGTTATGAGTTTTGTGAACCTTTCTTCAAGGTTTATACTAGTAGAACAGAAGCTTGTGTATTTTACAATGGTATTATAAATCATTATAAATATGTTGATAGGACATTGTAGTTTGAGATATGAATAGACAGTTTTCGTTTCGGTGTATATTATTAAACATGATTTGGAATTGTTAATCGCTTCTTGTTACACTTGTGTATTGTCATCATGTGACACAAGTCTTGAAGATTTACCAAACTAGTTTTAGATGATATTAATGATTTATACTCTTATGTCAATGAACACAGGTGAGGAGGATTCGGAGGAAGAGGAGGGGAATGCTGTCAATGATTATGTTTATATACCAAACCTTATGCCTGAGCATGTTGCTCCGGGCCCTGAACCTGTTCATGTTGCTCCGGCCCCTGTACCTGTTGCGGTTGTAAATCGGCGAAGAGGAGGCGTTAAAAGGAAAAGAGTGCCTCCGGAGAGCAGAAAGAAAGGTGTGCTATTATGGGAGATTTGGGAAAAAGAGGACCAGAGATGGGTTGATGCACATATGACAGATGATGTTGATTTGGATCCGCAAAATAATGTGATTGCTGAAACTGCTGAGCCGCCTAAAGATTTGATTATGCCGTTGTTAAGGTACCAAAAGGAATTTTTAGCATGGGCATCAAAACAGGAGCAATCAGTTGCTGGAGGCATTCTTGCGGATGAGATGGGAATGGGAAAAACAATACAAGCTATCTCTCTAGTCCTTGCCCGACGGGAAGTTGATAGAGCACAATATGGAAAAGCAGTGGGTTGCACCCTTGTACTTTGCCCTGTTGTTGCTGTTTCTCAGTGGTTAAATGAGATTTCTCGATTTACATCCCCGGGAAGCACAAAGGTCCTTGTATACCATGGGGCTAAACGGGAGAAGAATGTTAAAGATTTCCAGAACTACGACTTTGTTTTGACAACATATTCTACGGTTGAGTATGAATTTAGGAAAAACATGATGGAGCCCAAGGTGCCGTGTCAATATTGCAGCAAGTCCTTTTATCCAAAGAATCTTAGGTTCCATCTACAATATTTTTGTGGGCCTAATGCTGTCAGAACAACGAAGCAGTCTAAGCAGAAGAGAAAGAACTTTACAGCTCCGTCCTCGAAGCAAGGCAAGGAAGCAGATGCAGGAGAGAGTAGCAAGACGAAGCGATCTAAGAAGAAGACCAAAAAAACATTAGAAGAAGATCAATTAGGTTCATTCGATAGAGAGAAGTCTCCTTTGCACTCTATTAAGTGGAACCGGATTATTTTGGATGAGGTAAGTACACAATTTGCTGTTTGTTGATGCTAACCTTTTGCTACCTTTTTTTTTTGGCACCATAATTCATTTATCTTGAAGCATATAGATAACCACAGCAGGGGAAGTTCCCTGTAAACTCATCTTCGCTAACCTATAGTTTGCCAAGAATGATTTTATGCCTGTTTGGTTTTCCACAATTTGCTTTTGTAGTATCATATGTTTTTTTTTCCGCCTTTAGTGGTTGGTTGATGTTGATTAGCCTAAAGTTTAATTTCCTTTCTTCATTTCAGGCTCATTACATAAAAGAAAGACGTAGCAACACAGCAAGAGCTGTTTTTGCTTTGGAAGCTACCTACAGATGGGCTCTGAGCGGTACCCCTCTCCAGAATCGTGTTGGGGAGCTTTATTCTCTGGTTAGTTAAACTTTCCTGATGCTTTTCTATAGCAGGTAAACATTGTTAAAAACATTGCTGATGTGACAATTTTGCTTGCACCAGATTCGCTTCCTGCAAATTTGCCCATACTCATATTACTTTTGCAAGGACTGTGACTGTAAAATTCTCGATTACGTGTAAGATTCTGCCACACTCTATATCTGGTCATTTTCTCCTTTCTAATAGTTTTGTTTCATAGCTCATAACAATTCTGTTGTTCGATTACTTTGTCTGCTACCTTGCAGTGCTCATGAAAACTGTCCCAGCTGTCCTCATAATGCAGTGAGACATTTCTGTTGGTGGAACAAGGTACCTTTGAGTTGCCATATTTTTCTTATTATATATTCTGAAAGCAGGAGGATCATCAGTTTTTATTGTTCTTGTCCTTCTGGGTTTTTTTCCATTTTTGCTAGCATGTGACCAAACCAATAACAACGTATGGAAGTGCGGATTTGGGAAAGAGAGCCATGATTTTGCTTAAGCACAAAGTTCTGAAGGACATTCTACTAAGACGTACTAAATTAGGCCGGGCAGCTGATCTTGCCCTTCCTCCTAGAATTGTATGTTCTTTTCTCTCTCCTGTCCGGTGTAATGAAACCTGGTACAGTTGCCTTTGAGCATGACCTTTTTGTATAAATTTGACTTCTTGTAGATCACTCTAAGACGAGATGCTCTAGATCTAAAAGAGGCTGATTACTATGAATCACTATACAAACAGAGTCAAGCGGAATTTAATACGTTAGTATCCTCTATTCTATGAATATCCGGTGGTTTTTTCCTTCTTGATTCGTTGAACAGAATTTTATCATGAAATGTTCCATGTACATTTTTGTTTGCAGGTACATTCAGGCTGGGACATTGATGAATAACTATGCACATATATTTGATCTTCTCACCCGTCTGAGACAGGTGAGTGGCATCTGCAGTTTTCTGGTTCAACTAAACAGTCAATGGCTTAGATAATACAGATGTGTAGGTTTGTGATGTATTTTCCTGGCAATTTTTGCAGGCTGTTGATCATCCATACCTTGTGGTGTATTCCAGATCTGGTGGTGCTAACGCTAATTTGCTTGATGAGAACAAAAACGAGCAAGATTGCGGTCTCTGCCATGACCCGGCTGAGGACTACGTTGTAAGTGTTCCAATTTTCTCGATCTATTGCTTTATCATAATATCCTGGTCCTGGTTTCTCAGTATTTTTATCTTCTATTGTTGGACTAACCTGTTCACTAAATTTTTTATTCGCTTCTTTCACTTTGAAGGTGACTTCTTGTGCACATGTGTTCTGTAAAGCTTGTTTGATTGATTACTCTACATCCCTGGGAGAAGTCATCTGCCCGACATGCTCGAAACCACTGACTGTGGATTGGACTACGGAGCACCAGGCAAGCAAGACAACGCTTAAAGGATTTAAAGCCTCCAGCATTTTAAATCGAATAAAGCTCGATGATTTCCAGACAAGTACAAAGATAGAGGCTTTGGTATGTAGTATTCACAGCTTCTGTCTCTATCTGTAAATAGCACCCCTAGTAAATTTATTTTGCATTAGAGCTTTTTCTCCTTCCTTTAACCATTTTGTGATCATATTTGTACGCAGAGGGAAGAAATCAGGTTCATGGTTGAAAGAGATGGATCTGCCAAAGCAATAGTTTTCAGCCAGTTCACATCGTTCTTGGACCTGATAAATTACACCCTCCAGAAGGTAATATCAAGAACAACCCCCATTATGTTCTCCTTTGATATTAGTTTCAATCAGAATAAATCATGTAAAAAAATGACTCTTTTGATTACGAACAGTGTGGAGTTGGTTGCGTTCAGCTGGTGGGAAGCATGACCATGGCAGCCAGAGATGTTGCTATCAATAAATTCAGAGAAGATCCAGATTGCAGAGTTTTCTTGATGAGTTTGAAAGCTGGAGGGGTTGCTCTTAATCTAACAGTCGCTTCACATGTAAGTGTGAAGTTAACAACTATGGAAGCAGCCTATGTATTATTCAGAACATGTTCTCACATTGTTTGTTTGTGGGAAAACTCTGTAGGTATTTATGATGGACCCATGGTGGAACCCGGCGGTTGAGAGGCAAGCGCAAGACAGAATACATAGGATCGGACAGTACAAGCCGATCAGGTACACTTTACTCCTCCTTCAGTCTCTATTCTGTTTGTTAGAATCGTTTGGATACATGTGTGATTTTTTTTTAAATGACAGGATTGTGAGATTCATAATTGAAAACACCGTGGAGGAAAGGATTCTAAAGCTTCAAAAGAAGAAGGAACTTGTTTTTGAAGGGTAAGTGAAAGATACTCTACTTTTCGCCAACGTGAACTAGTCATTATTAGTGTGTTATTATGAACACATTTTTTGTTACATTACAGGACCGTTGGTGGCTCTAACGAGGCTATAGGAAAATTGACTGCAGAAGACATGAGGTTCTTGTTTACCATATAACCAAATCTAATATAATAAACAACTTTTGTATGATAATAGCCATCTGTTATGGTATGGTATGTAAAATATATTAGAAATTTGATGATGATGATGACTCAACTATGATTTTGATACCCCTTGCAAGAAAAGTGTTTCCGGATGATTCTTGTGAATACTAAAGATTAATTATTAAGATAAGTTTAGTACTAGTTAACCAACAAGGTAGGTTTCAACTTTTCAACTATTTATGATAAGATAATATGATATTTGTGTGGAAGCAAAGGCATAATGAATGAATCATCACAAATGGCCTAACCGAAGCTTACCCAAATTACAAATATGAAAATGCGAATCCTTAACAAAAGATTCGAAAAGAATCTTTATAGTTTTGCCTAAACCCTTAGAATGAACAACTAACCAACCAACAAACCAATTCGGCATCTTTTTGTTTGCCTTAATTTCTCACTTTCTCCACAAGCAAAAATCATTGCACTATTTTGTTCATGACTGCAGAATATTGCAAAATAAAAGTGGACTTTATTTTATTAATCATGACTTATATTATAACAATGGAACAACAAAATTTGGATTTATGGGGATAAAAAATGATGAATTGGTAAAATGTACATGGAAACTCTCTCTAAACCTTAAGTACACTACTACTTCTACATACACATCCAAAATTTCAAATTCCTTTGCATCTTCTTAAAGACTTAAATGAATGAATAATTTCACATTTCACACTAATGATTATTTTTGTCGAACCGTGATCCAATCAGCACCGTCCATATCCTCCCATGTGGTCCCTAAACCAATACAGCTTAGCACTCCAATTCTCTCGTGACATTCCCACCGGCTTGGACGGTCCAGATCATCATCCTCTGACAACACTTCTTCCTCCACTGACCTCCAGAACATCTGATCCGTCACACTTGTCGGTGACCTCGTTACCAAACCAGATTCTGATTCCGGTTTAATCATCAAGAACGGATGGTTTAGTAATTGAGTAGCTGTCCATCTCTCTTTCGCTTCTTTCCTCAAACACTTTCCCAAAAAATCCTTTGCTTGTTCCGTAAGCGAGGAAGGCAGCTCAGGTGCCTCACCTAAGTACCCGACCCGGTACAAAACCGAAACCGGGTCGGTACAATCCGCTCCTCTCCACGGCGAAAACCCAGTTACCATCTCGATCACGGTACACCCCACAGCCCAAATATCACTCTCTTTTCCTTGTCTCTCCCCACGCGCCACCTCCGGAGCCATAAACGCCGGTGTTCCTTTAACCGGTTCGGTTATTTCCGGTTCAACCCATTTCGCGCACCCGAAATCACCAATCTTGATCTCTCCGTTTTCTCCTACAAGAACGTTGCTTCCTTTAATGTCGCAATGCGCGATTCCTTTAGAGTTATGAATATACTCCAACCCGAGAAGTATCTGGCGCGTGTAGCTCACGACTCGAGCCTCGTCGATGAACCCGCCGTTCTTAGCCGCCACGTCGGTCAAAGTACCGTACGGTGCGTACTCCATGAGGAGATTGTAGGTAGGTAAGGGCTCTTTAGTAACTTCACATCCTCTGTATCCGATCACATAAGGAGAGTTTAGTGAAGACAGAATCTTAGCTTCTCTCTGCAAGAACTCCGACCGGTTGAAGTCAACTGATTTCACGGCGATGGTCTCGCCGGAATTGTGACACGTGGCGGAGTATACGGTGGCTGATGAGCCACGGCCTATGGTTTTTCCTCTAGTCCAATTCATTTGGAGAAGAAGAAGAAAAAGAAAAAAGAATGTTTTTTTTTTGTTTTGTTTTTGTTTGGTTTGGTTTATGTCTTTGCTTTCACTCTGTTATTACAAAGGTATATATATAAGGGGTTTTAGAAGTTTGGTTAATTAGAGAGAGATAGTGTATACTTTTGGTAACATCGAGTTTATCTACTAAGACCAACAACGCGAAAATAAATTTGAATAAGTAATTCGTTGTGGTTCTATACACGTGGAGACTTTAAAGAAAAAGTTGATTACCAAATGTGATATCAATTTCGATGTCATTATATATCAAAAATGTGTTATACAAAAAAAGAAACGTGATTCAAACAAGGTAGTGATGTGGCAGAGAACGTATCTAATGAAAGGTTTGTATAAGAAGTGACGTGACCACTTGGTTAGGGGGAAAATGGTAGAGTGTTTTTGTATGTATGTATGTATATACTCTTTGAAGTCTAGAAGGCGATGACGTGTCGAGTTTTCAGGTAGTCAAAGTAACTAGTTTGTGTTTCTGTTCCGACCGGAGTTTCCGTATTTGTCTCGAGCCACGTGTTGGCAGAGTTTAGATACGTTGAGGTATCGACAAGTGCCTAAATGTTTCATTTTTTCATTTGGCTTTTTTTGAGTAAAAAAATAGTATATTCTTATATTTTTTGGGGTTTTAGGTTCGCAGGAGTTAGGTGAAAAACAAAAAAATATTGGAAAGGGGGAAGTACGGAAAATTTTGGTAGATTTGATTGTTCATAGTCAGTGTTCTGAACACTTGGAGGTTTGTCGTTACATTTCTTGTAACGCGCGTGTTCTATATACACCCAAAAAAAACTATGGGCTTAAACTCATAATATCTTCAGATAGGAAAGCAAAAGAGATTCAATTAGTTTGATATGATCACCTTTTACCAACTTCTCCGTTTGGGTGGCCAAATGGTAAACCGGATTTCTACTTACAGGTTTTTGTAATCACATAATTACAACTCAAAACAATCAAATATCATTTGAGGTTTTTTTCGTTAACTAGAAAACATTTAACCCATTTTTTTATATTTAAACGTAGTCGTTGATTAGTTCATCCACAAGATTTTGTAATGAATCTTGTATCATTTTAATTGGTTAACGAAAAAAATTCTTTTTTTGAAAACACACGTCTCCATCTTATTAGTAAATTACCACAACTGAACTCAAACGTTATCTCATTTTCAGTAAAACACAATACTTGGTACACATAAACGTAAAACCAAAACCCATAAATACCGACATAATATATAAACCTTGCAGAAAATTATTTTGGTACCACAGTTTAAAACATTGAACTCTACATTTTGTACGAGTTAAATTGTTTACATATATAGAAATGCTACTGTAATACAGAGATAACTGTTTATCGAGTCCGAGGTAACCAACTCTTTATCAAAATAACTGAAGAGTTATAATCTAGCGGATTCATAAAAATTTATATTCGTTTTCACCAAATATTCACACATACATTATGGTAGCGTAAGGTCACAATAATCTACTCTTAAAAGATAATTAACAAGTAGAGCAAAATGTCAACAATTTCTAAGATGAAACAATGAGGAGCGGTGGTTTTAACCACTGTCGGTTAGGATTAGAGAAAAAAGTCATCATCAAATCTTTTTAGGTCTATTTAGTATTCATAACTACAGCTTATATATATGACTTTAGAAGAAATGTGTGGCGAAGAGAGGAGAATAATTAATAATGTAATAATACATATATATGTGAAGGAACAGAAGTAAAGTTATATGAAGAAGCGACAAGATGAGTTTACTGTGTTACCTAAGGATGTGTTGGGTAAAAAAAAGATTGAAAAAAACGAATTTGGTTAGACATTTACGGCTGTCCACACTGCAATACGCACATTCACAGCTCATAGCTCACATGCATTTACGCTCATTTTCTAACCACATGCGGAATACCTCACTCCTTCACGTGTTATTAAATTTCTACGTTTTTCTTTCCATTTTTCTTTACTTTATGAAATGTTTAAAACAGAGTCAAATGTGTTTTCAAGTATAATTTTGACATAGGTAACCTCGATTTGTTGAACATGATATCAAATTTAATTTTATATAAATTTCTAGGTCCTGTGATATTACATTGAAAGATCAATAAAAAGATTAGAAATCGACATTCAAATATAATTCGGAGAGAAAACCCATCAGAGCGTGTACAAAAAGATATGTACAGCTGCGATACAATTTTTAAACAAAATTACAAAAAGATCTTGAAACCAAATAACATAAAATTCAAACTATTCACCAAAACGTTAACATATGAGTTTTAAATATTTGAAACAGCCGGAAATCTTATAGGAATATAAAATTTCAACACAAAAACAAATGGTCATATGAGATTTTCATCCGAATTTCATATAGCTGAGTGATTTTTATTTATTTTATTTTTCTTTCGGTAAACAATTTTATTGATTCTAAAGTGGACTTGCAAAATCATATTACAATTTTTTGGGAAAATAATTTTTTACATAAATTTTGGTTGTTTAATGATTTATATGTATGTTCAGCTATTTGTTTTTTTATTTATTTATCCACAATTCAGCTATTTGTTCAATGATGGACTTGGAACCACACTAAAAAGTTGTTAGAAGACCCTCTCAGTACTGGTTAGATGGGCACCATAACTAAAAAAATCTTCAGTTAGACAAAATAGAAATGCGTTCGTGCGTACGTATTTAGTTTGTCTTTTGGTTAGTAATCATTTCTCTTATGTTCTTGAGGCGTGTGGGTATAGGAATAATACGTGGCATGAAACACAATGGGAATTGCATAAGATGTGTATCAATGTGGAACGCCTACTTCAAGCAACAACATACTCAATTCAATTGCTATATTACACTTACATAATTAAAAAAGAAACCAAAGTAAAAGGTGACAATGATAGATGCTTCTAAATGCTTTTTGTTATTACCCTTGAAAGAAATAGAAGGAAAATTTTTTAAAAGGTTATGGTTAATGTTGGTTATCAACTAACTAGAGAGATTAAAGGTCAATATGCGTTGACCCAAAAAATCAAGGGTCAATATATAGACATTAAATAGAATAGATTGTTATGAAAGTAAAGTAATGAAGAAAGTTCAACAACTTCACTAAAAATAATTCAAAAAGGCACATATTTGGATCACATAATTTACACTTTGCTAAACATTTTACTGTCTTTTTTAGTATTTTTAATTTCCATATTTTATTATGAGATTACTCTAGCTAGTTAAACATTTTGTATACTATATTCTTTAAGAATTTTTAAGTTACTATTTTTGTTAGTTTTTATTTTTGTGGGAATGGTGAAAGCTAACATATGCGAGAGACTATTGGGTTACTGATATCAGATTTAAGAAACAAAAATGGCCAACATAACATAAGAAATAAGTTTAACACTACACCAACCTTTGAGTAAAACGTACAAAAAAATGTCGATATATACTCAATCGATCATTTAATATGTAAACCCAGAATACGGATTTGCATTTTGAGTTTCACTAACTAAGCCATGCATGTACGTAATAGCACGACAAATGACGAACACCGGATTCAAAAAGATTATGAGAACAAATAAATAGATGGAGCACAGAGCTAGCTAGCTACATATTAATATGAACCAATTAAGAGTTTATACAACTTGCAAAAAGATGTTAGTATTAAATTCTATTTATTGCAATGTGGCTCGATCGAACGTGATTAGCTTCATTGGTTAGATAATGAATTTTTTTGCAGTGTGTAACTATTCATACAAGTGGTTTATATGTCAGAATCTGCAGTTTATAGGACATTTGTTTGGTGATTTTCTTTGTGGGTTTAGTACGAAGACTTCACTACATTACACATCAGTCATTGATTTCACACAAAAACTCGGACGTGGCAAAATATTATTCAGTCCATATTTTTGAGGTTGTGGTTTTGTCCATTGAATTATACGTACGCCCCAGCCAATGAAAATAGCGAACGAATCATTTCATATGATTACATAACTATAAAGTATGTAAGAGACTATTTATTTTTAAAAAGGATCCAAACCAACAAAAAAAAAAACCAGTCTGAAAAGTGTCAATGAAGTTACAATTATATAATCATAATTCAAATAATTACACCATTTTGGTCATTGTTTAGTAGTAACTAAGCAATAGCAATGAGTTGACAAAGATAAAGGAAGCAATGGCAATTCTATAATTCTCATTAGTGTAAATGAAAAGAATTATTACCTTTTTAGTTGAGTAGTTATTCAACTGTCATTTTTGTAGGTATGTAGAAAGAAAGAGTTATGGGTTTAAAGGAAACTAATTAACTAGTTCTAGAAACATTAATTGATGCGTGGCTTATAAGTCACTAACCATGCAATTATCAAATTAAGGTGGTTTCTCCAACTATAAGCAATTCATTAGTGATATTTACATTACATTACCTAATTAATACATTTTAACAGAATAAAACGCTACACATATTCATTTTTTCATAAAACCTTTTTTATTGGATATTTCTCAATGTTTCAGACGTTTATGCTTACAAACAAAATATTTTTTGGTTTACAATTATTACAAAATTTGGTTAACTGTTACTATTTTTGAAGAGACTGGTAAAATTAGAACGGTGATAAAATATTTCACGCACAAAAGATAAACACATACAAGTCGAGAAATGATTAATTTTAAGATAATTTATAATATATGTTATTAATCTTTTTATTCAAAAACATCTGGACCTTTTTACAACAAGTATCTCACTGTGCTACCACAATTGTATACATCAAGTAAAGTATTTTCAATAATTAAATTCCAAATAAACTCCACATAAATAGGACTTAAGTCCGCGATGTGTGTGTTACATCAAGTCGTGGGGTTCGCCAGCTGATCTACGAACTTAAATCATGTATTGGTTGAATAAATTAATGTTTATAAATATATTGTCGAAAAAAGGGTTTGGTCCTAATGATGTCTAAATTCATTTCAAAATCAATCGCCATCTCTTGTTACACTTAAAATAACGTGAATCATGTGGATATATTTAGTTTACTATATAAAATTGTTGCTGGCGAAACCTTGAGAAAACGATTGATTAACAAAAGTTACGTCGGCTGTACATATTTTTTTCATGTTCAAAAATGAAGAGAGTACAGTATATCTCTATATTTCTTATATTTTTTTTTCCATGATCGAAACCATCATATCGTATAAAATTTATACGACGAGAGAAAATAATGTTGCCAACACCAAAATAATGCTGATTGCTGAATTATCAATTTTACTAATTTTTTTACAGCTTTTACAGGTCTATTGAAAACAAAATTCATGATCATTTTTTTAAGTGGATTCATGAACCATCCAATTAACATTATCAAGATAGCAACAATGGTGCTTCAATGTTTCAAAAAAAAAAAAAAAAAAAAA
>OVAP01000134.1:0-11758 GCA_900406295.1 Aurinia saxatilis | reverse complement strand
AAAAAAAAAAAAAAAAAAAAAAAATGGGGCTTCCGTTTCAAAAAAAAAAAAAAAACAATGGTTCTTGATGAAAAACATCAAATTTAGTATTTTCAAATTATATATATATTAAAATTTGGCGCTGTCAACAAAAAGAAACTAATATGAACATCAAACATGAATGTTTGGTTATTTTGTTAATCCTTGCATTTACATGTTATTATAGACGGAAAAAATTACATCCACATCTTGATGTGAACCGAATTATATTTTTCAGAAACACCACTGAATGGTACACGCTAACAAGCATCTGAATGGTACACATGGATGATTATATAATTTCCTGTTGTCGGGTAGAAAGTGTGATGGTAACAGTAATTTCCAAGTTCTGACGCAAAACATAACTGGTAACTTCCATAAGCAGAATCACATTACAAAACCGAGTCCTGTTATCTAACATCACTCTGGCTACAAAACAATCAAATTTGATCTTTGGAGTCATGGAAAATGAAATATACAAGTCGAAACAAACAATCTGCGAGCCCCAGGAAAAAAACAAGAGAGGCGAGAGAGATAGATAGAGAGTACAGTGTGATAATGCTACTCTGTCTTGGTGACTGGAGGCAAAGAGAGATTGGTATCGAGCATAAATGAGAGATCATGCATCTGTGACATTAGCTCCTCCGCGATCTCGGTCTTTGATTTGGGAGCTGTTGTCGTTGTGCCTGCAAGATCACTCGTTCTGAAAACAAAAGGAGAAAACAAGACATTTTATTAGCTTTGAAGGTCAGTGTTAGACATGAAATGAAGATTGCTAACAGAAGTAAAAGAAAGTTCAGGAGATTATAAGAAACCTCTCTAAGGTAGAGGTTTCAGAAGGCATGGCTTTGACTTCCTGTGAATTGGTTTGGCCACCAATACTTTCGGAAAAGAAATCAGAATCAAGGTCTCCGTTACTGTTATCTGCCCCAAAGAAGTTCATTGCTGAATTTTGTTCACAGGAGGATGGCTTCACATGGTCGATGGGAGGCTGCAGAGGTGTCTGAGAAGCGTTTGAGGGCATGAAATTATCCCAACTCCCAAAGAGGTCATCTTCTTGAACTTTGCCTACGTGAGGCATCATGCTTGTACCAGTATTCTGCTTCTCATTTTCGCTCTGTTCTTTAACAGCGTTCTTAACTGGGGACAATCCATCAAAAATCGGATTCGTAGGAGCCTTGGAGTTAGCCGAGCCTTCAAAATCATTCCAGTCATCGTCATCATCATCATCATTACCATCCTCAGGTGTCTTCTTTTCAGTTGTTTGCCATAGATCGTCTCCCATCCAATCAATATCCATGGATGGACTTCCATTCCCGCCCACAGCCTGTCCCTCATTAATATCGTTGACAGCTGAGTCTTTGTTTTGGGCTTCACCAGTAACATTACCAAATAAATCATCTTGCAACCAATCACCAGATTTGGAAACATATGCAGTTGAAGAATCTGCTGGTTCTACATAGAGTAAATCTTTCCCGGAACCAAAGACAGAATCCATATGAGCAGACAAATCAATCGGAGAACTTACAAACGGATCAGCACTAGTCTTTTTCTGGGAAAGATTACGATCAGCAGACTGAAAATCAGAATCCCAATCAGAAGAAGAGGCGACAGCCTTGTCATCGAAAGAATCAAGGCCAGCATTGGATGATGGTGCACCCTCAAACAAACCAAAATCTCCATCCTCTTTAGAAGAACTACTTCTCTGAACATCTTTGCCTTCAGAGAAACCAAAACTCTCATCGTTTTTAGAAGAACTAGTTCCCTGAGTATCTTTTCCCTCAAACAAACCAAAATGTCCATCCTCTTTAGAAGAACTAGTTATCTGAGCATCTGTACCCTCGAAGAACCCAAATCTCTCATCGTCTTTAGAAGAACTAGTTCTCTGAGCATCGGTACCCTCGAAGAACCCAAATCTCTCATCGTCTTTAGAAGAACTAGTTCTCTGAGCATCGGTACCCTCGAAGAACCCAAATCTCTCATCGTCTTTAGAAGAACTAGTTCTCTGAGCATCGGTACCCTCGAAGAACCCAAATCTCTCATCGTCTTTAGAAGAACTAGTTCTCTGAGCATCGGTACCCTCGAAGAACCCAAATCTCTCATCGTCTTTAGAAGAACTAGTTCTCTGAGCATCGGTACCCTCGAAGAACCCAAATCTCTCATCGTCTTTAGAAGAACTAGTTCTCTGAGCATCGGTACCCTCGAAGAACCCAAATCTCTCATCGTCTTTAGAAGAACTAGTTCTCTGAGCATCGGTACCCTCGAAGAACCCAAATCTCTCATCGTCTTTAGAAGAACTAGTTCTCTGAGCGTCGGTACCCTCGAAGAACCCAAATCTCTCATCGTCTTTAGAAGAACTAGTTCTCTGAGCATCGGTACCCTCGAAGAACCAAAATCTCTCATCGTCTTTAGAAGAACTAGTTCTCTGAGCCTCTGTACCCTCAAAGAACCCAAATCTCCCGTCGTCTTTAGAAGAACTAGTTCTCTGAGTATCTTTTCCCTCAAACAGACTAAGATTCCCATCCTCTTTAAAAGAGCTCTGAGCATCCTTTCCCTCAAACAACCCAAAGTCTCCCTGCCCTGCTAAAGATCCACTATCCTGCACATCTCCCCCGGCAAACAAACTAAGATTCTCTTGTTCCCCAGACGAAACATTCTTCTGAGCATCATTTCCCTTAAACAAACCAACATTCTCACTCTTCTGTGATTCAACAACTCCCTCACTCTTTACACTATCGAATAAGCTAAGACTACGCGGATCACTAAAATCATCCTCCACATCCTTACTCTCAACCGTCTCAACTTTCGAACCTTCCATGAAAAAATCATCAAGATTAACTCCTCCTAAATTCAAAGCATTCTTATTCCGCACCGATTCGCCACTACTTACAGACTTCTCCTCAATCACAGACCACTGTACTTCCAAATCAAGAAACTTAGAAACAGCAATTCCTTTATCTACAGGTCCCTTAGCTCCTCTACTCGATTCATTCAAATCCTTCACTGGCTCTACCATTTCCTATACATCAAAATCGTTTACAAATAAGCAATGTAATCAAATTTGTACAAGTGAGAAATTTGATGAATTTACCGATCCATCGAGATTAAGAGCACCGAGAAACCACTTGTAAGCACAAGTGGAAGTAAATTTGATTGGATCAGGAGGATTCTCGCTACTCCGTTGCTGTTTCCCACAGAAAACGCAGATCAGAGATTCGATTCCTCGTAGAAGCTTTCCTTTACAGTTCCTGCAACGGAGATACGAAGCGCAAGCGTCGATTTCTTCGATTGCTTCGGCAGCTGTAGGAAGGTTAGGGAAAGATAAGTCCGTGGGATCGTAGGAGGAGGAGAGATTGGCTTCTTTACGAAGCGAGATCTTAAGTTGATTTATCCGATCTAAAGAGATCTCCGTCGCCATTTCGGGTGAGGAATCTAGGGTTTCGAGGATGAAGATTCCTTCTCTGTTATAAACAATGCTCTCAAATCAAAGGATGATGAAGAAGAAGACCTGCCATGTGAGGCAACAAAACGAAAGCTTGTGAGAAATGATGACCCAATCAATTTTAACCAGATAACCGGAAAGCCGTAACCAAACCGGTTAATTAGATCGGTCTACATTGGTTATCTTCGTAGATCCGAGTTTGGGTATTTGGGATTAATAGGTATTTGGGTATTTGGGTAAAGATCATTTGGCATGTCACTGTACTTAAGTCTGTACTCAAATCAATTAATTTGACAGAATTATACACAAAATTTCTGAAATTTTGAATGATCTATTTAAAAACAAACAGTAATATATTTATATGTATATATAGAATTTATAGTCCAATTTTGTTAAGTAAATGATTTACATAAGAAAGAGTAGTGGAAAAATCACAGGCATGGGGGTGTGTATACAAAAATATCTTGAGAACAAGAAAGAAACAAAAGTGTTGCAATCATATCATTAATTGAAATTATACACTTTTTGATGCTTTATTAACGAACTTGGTACATCTAAATCACCACTTCCACCGGTAATTCAACACTTTTAAATGGGGTTGGTGCCTATTTAACAACTATCCACGAAATTAGAACAACAAACAAAAAAACAGTCCAAAATCCTGTCGTAATCAGACACCTATAGTTCCGGCGAACAATTCTGGTCACACTCGCCGGGAAATCTACACTTTACGAAGACCCTAGATCGGTGAATCTCGGGGGTTAATGGCGAATCACGCGACGGCGCTTAAGATTGGGTTAGCTTTGTTGGGGCTGAGCATGGTTGGTTACATACTTGGTCCTCCTCTGTATTGGCATCTCACTGAGGCTTTGGTCGCCGTTAGTCATTCCTCTGCTGTTTCGGTCTCTTCTTGTCCTTCCTGTGACTGTGATTGCTCTTCTCAGCCTTTTCTCATCATTCCTGAAGGTATAATCAAAGATTGAGACTTTGACTTGACAAAATTGTGTTGCTTTGGGGTTAGATTTGTGTGAAAAGTTTGCTCTTTTTTGTTGTGGAGAAATTGAGATTTTTAGTTAATTCTTGTGTGTGCTTGTGTGTAGAGTTGATTGCATGCTTGAGCTTGTTTAGTGTATAGTGTTTGAGTTTGAATCTGTGACAAATAGATCGAGGTTGAGTAGTGTACTAAAGTAGGTGTAGATCTACTTGAATCGTGGATTACTTGTGTCTGTGAGTGTGAGCTCTCTCCACTATTGAAGATTTTACTTAGTTGGCTACAGTGTTGTTTCTCTATTGTTGTTTGAGTTGAACTATAGCATCAGTGGTTCCGGT
The DNA here is from genome assembly GCA_900406295.1 of Aurinia saxatilis. Taxonomy (NCBI): domain Eukaryota; kingdom Viridiplantae; phylum Streptophyta; class Magnoliopsida; order Brassicales; family Brassicaceae; genus Aurinia; species Aurinia saxatilis. Next base: position 6,969 of record OVAP01000134.1, on the reverse strand, counting down.
TGTGATCTGTGAATTTATCGGATTGTGGAGTTGAATGTTGCTGGCTACTGTTCTGGCCATAACAAATCGGTTTATGTTGTAAGGAGTATATGCACTGTGTTTGCTTTTTATACTCATCTGGTTGATAGAAGTTGTTTAGTGAAAGCCAATGGAGACTGAAGTTGTAATTGAGATTTTTTAGTCTGTAATGCTTGTTGTTCATTCCTATAAATTGATTTCATTCGTGCTCGAGCCTTCTTCTCGATAAACTGAGTTTCAAGCTCGAAAACAAAAGATTGATACTTTAACTTGTTTCCTTTCTTCTTGCAGGACTCAGCAATGCTTCTTTTGCGGGTGAGTTTCTCTGTCATAACTCATGAGTTAAATATGCAGGGAATTTTTTGAACTGCATCAGTTATTAAATATTAGTAATCGAGTCTTAGTAATGAAGAGCTTGTTTTGATGTGTAGACTGCGCAAAGCATGATCCAGAGGTAAACGAAGACACTGAGAAGAACTACGCCGAACTTCTAACCGAAGAACTGAAGCTCCGTGAAGCAGAATCTTTAAAGAAACACAAACGGGCAGACATTGGACTATTAGAAGCCAAGAAGGTAACATCATCATACCAAAAGGAAGCAGATAAGTGTAACTCGGGTATGGAAACCTGCGAAGAAGCTCGAGAAAAAGCGGAATCCGCACTCGCCGACCAGAAGAAGCTAACGTCTAAGTGGGAAGAGAGAGCTCGTCAAAAAGGTTGGAAAGAAGGAACCACCACTAACTCAAACGTTAAACCCAAAACCAAAAGCAATGTTTAGTTTGCTTAGGAAAGATCTTATTGTATGATAATAATGTCAACTTGTATTATTAGACTTTAGATGGGCCTGAGTTCTTGTAGGCCCAAAGTCCAATAAATTGGTTAATGACTTAATGTTACTCTAATAGTCGGCAATCATAATCAGAAAATTAGTATTTAATCAGCCGCAAACTATGAAATATATAGACCAAGATTAATTCACAATGTAAACACGACGAACACAGTTTCAATATCTGACATGATGAGATGTTGAGAAAAATAATAGACCAAACATGAGATCTAGTATAAAAGCTAAATAATATATATCGACCATTTAGACCAACGTCGTTTTCACTAATACTAATATTCAAATCATAGGTTGTATTATATAATTGATAATTATGACTTTGAATACAAGCCTGTAGAGAAAAAGAAGGCAGGTTGATTTCAAAAAGGTCAACAGAAAAATGTTTTAACTTTATAAGTAACTTGTCTCTTGCGTTTTCATTTTTTTTTCCTTTTGATAATGGTAGTCTTACAAATCATGTCGCTATTCAAAGCTTCATCATTTTGCATACGAATGCTTTCACCTTAAAAAAGCTTCATTATAATCACGCGTAAGTAGTAAACTGATATGTTTAAAGAAAAAAAAATGTTTGGAAATGAATGTAAAGAAAGAGTAGAGTTTCCATCGTAAATATTTCTTTAAAGAAATTCAAAAGTGTTTGGAATATTTGCTACTATACATAAAAATTTATTGCACATTTTATCTTTTGAGAAAAAATATATATTGCATGTTAGTTCATAATTAAGTAAATGATTCAAGAAAATTTCATTTGAATATTTTACTCACAAAAAAATACAGAAAAAACAATTTGATTATAAAAAAAAATTCCAAAAGTTGGGATTTTACCCATGCAAACAACTGCATGGTAAATTTATAGCATATAATAGTTATTATATATATATTGAATATTCTGTGTGTGTGTGAACTTGCACATTTATTGGCTCTGGATATTTATTTACTTTTCCCATATTGAGTTGAATTTGAAATCGTTGCATCTATAATGAATACTCACTTTTAAACCGGCCAATTTTAGGTGGGAAGTGGGGTTCACCGTCACCTTTGTATTTATCATATTCTCTCCATTTCAATTTACTGACAGTTCCACATTCATTTTTTTCTCTTTAAATGAAGTTTGTAAATTTTTGTTTCTTTGTATCAACCAAAACAGTACTAATCGATTTTTTTTTTTGGAATAAATCTAATCAAAAATATTATTAAACAAATATTTTTTTTCTTCTAATTGCATGCTTGGTTAAAGCAGAAACCATGTATGTTGCTGATTTTTTTTTCGCTCTTGAAATGATAGAATATTATAATTAGAATGTATTGTTATGTTATTTTCTTAAAAAATGTTTTCTAGTCATACGATGTTTCTACTAAAATGGCATCTCAACCCCATATACATATACTGTAAATAGTAACTTTTAGTTTCATAAATAGTAAATTTTTATTTTTCCCGAAAATTTAATGTTGACAAAGAAGAAACTTTATGAAGTGGACCATATATGTCTACACCTAATCCCTAAATAAAAACGCAAATATATAAACAAAGACATATGGAAGTTTGTGCATCACACCTTCTTACTTCTTCTTCTTCTTCTCCTTCTCATAATCATATTCATATATACTAAAACATCTCTCTCTCCAAATAAAAAACATTCTCCAAGAAAAAAACAAAAAATGAGTCCTGGTCGTGTTCTTTGTCTCATTGGTTTGTTCTTCCTTCTTGTTGTTCTATGTAAAGCTTCAAGAATCCATGTTGAAAGAAGAAGAAGCTTCTCCTCAGAACCTTCTAGCCAAGAAAGAGAGTTTCTCCCTTCTCAATCTAGTACCATGCCGGTCGTCGGCGCCGGAGAAATCTTACCGGAGAAAAGGAAGGTTAGGACAGGATCAAATCCTTTGCACAACAGGAGATGATGAAATAAATCAGATAATTAGTTTCCCTTAAACACATACTTTTGTTTCTTAACCATAGATATATATGTTACATATGTATATCTACTACACTACACATTTATTAATGTAGGTTTTGTCCAATCCTTTTTTTTTTTTTCTTCTTCTCAATACTTTTGATGTTTATAAGAATAATAGAGCGTGATTTAATTTTTTATAATGAAGGACGTAATAATGAGTTGATTTAATCAAATTTAGGCCCAAAGCGTAATTAATTTGTGTTGTTTGACCAAAATATATCAAATTCAATTTTGAAATGAAACGACACCGTTTAGCACTAATCGTGTGACGCGTGTGACTGTCTCACAAGAGTCTCTCTCGCCGTCGCCGGCAAGAATGATCAGTTTTGTCTTTGACGGATTAATGGATTATGTACGAAGAGATACGTGATACGACATGTGTCTACTCGAACAATCTCGAAGTTGTTCAGTGACTTTTAAGACAGAAACAGAGATCTCCATTTCTCTCATCTGACTTAGAAACAGCGAAAAAAAATCACTGAATCTTTAGATATCGAAATACTTCAATTAACGAAGGAAAGGTCGAGTTTTCTAGAGGAGTGCTTCGATTTGAGGTTTAGGGTTTATGCAGAAAACGGAATGTTTAAAGAGAGTGTTAAGGTCTTTGGTTATGTTTTGAGGAAATGGTTGATGCAGAGAAACTGTTCGATGAAACGCGTGAGAGAAGGATAGAATTGGATATTCATGTGTATACTTCTCTTATTAATTGGAATGTTAAAAGAGACTTTTTTGTTGATTGATGAGTTCAAAGAGAAGAGTGTCACAGAATGGTGAGACTTATTGTGCTCTTATCGTCATGGTATGTCAGCTGAGGAAGCAGAATCGCTATTTGAAGTGATGTTCATCAAGGGAAAACAACAACCGAATACTATCACTTGCAATGTGATGATCAGTGCACACTGCATGCAAGAGAAAGTGAAGGAAGCTCGGAGACTAAGAAGCAACATGGAAGCCAAAGGGATTGGTACTGGATTCATATACTTACACATCACTCATACTTTGGAATCCATTTCCAGTAACATGGTTGAAGCAACAAGGCTCTTTTACGAGATGAGTTTAAAGCGGTTAGTCCAAATCATTGCAACATATACCGCAATGATCTCAGGTTTGTTCAAGGCTGAAAAACCGAACAGAGCATTTGGACTGTTACAACGAGATGAAAAAGAAAGGGTACATACAAAAACTGATCATTCTCTTCAAACTAAGATCCGGACGTCAGTGGCCATCGATTCGGACTTGGTAAGAAAGTAAAGTAAGTCTCTGTTCTCCAAACTCTGGTGAAAAGTCAAAAGAGCTTCTTTACAAGAAAGTTGACAATATCCATCTCCAACCTTGATCTCCAAGGCTGTTAAAATTGTTTTATAATCCTTACTTTATATTCATTTTATTTCGGATAAAAATCTTATCTTCTATAGATTTTTGTATGAATAGCAACGTTAAAGAGAACAATCAATAAACCGGTCAGAGCAAGAACAAAAGAACAAAGAGATAAATACTGGATAGGAAGTTGCATCAAAGATTGAAAATGCGGTTTTGTTATTGAGCCAGAGGCTTATCTGATCCAGGGATTTTTACAAACCATAACTTAGAATCGTACACAAACCAAAACAAATGTTTGGTCTCAAAGGCGAAACAACTTATAGAACAACACTGGCTTGTAAGTAGCAAGGGCATGCCCGATCGCCAATCCAATAATGACTCCAGGGCCATAGCCTATTGCTGCTGCTTTCCAGTTCAACAAATGTACTTGCTCCACTGACTCTGACTGCTGTGTCGGTGGTGTTTGTGGTACATGTTCCTCAAAGCAACTCTTTCGAAGAGGAAGACCACAAAGATCAATATTCCCTTCAAAGCAGGATTCAGACTGCCCTCCAAGCTGTGTACTCTGTGGTATTTGGCCTGTGAGTTTGTTGTGGGAAACGTCAATGTACTCCAAGAAAGTGAGGGATGCTGGCTCTTGTGGAATTGTCCCCGAAAGTTGGTTTTGAGATAGGTCTAGTGACTCGAGCCTCGTGAGTTTCGCCAAAGAGGAGGGAATATGACCTGTGAAATCATTGTTGGATAAGTTGAACACAACCAGATACTTCAAGAGGCCAATAGATTCTGGAATCTTCCCTTCCAATCTGTTTCCAGAGAAATCAATGGATGTGTAGGTCTCTGGGATCTTTGCCAACTCCCTGATTTGTCCTTTAGTTGTCACGTATATGGAAAGTTGTAAAAATCTGATAAGATCACCGTACATGTCTATGGAAAGTTGAAAAAAACTGCTAGGATCACCGTACATGTTCATGTACTCTTGCAAGTGATAAACTTCGGGCATATTGACAAGAGGTGCACTCCAGTTGACAAAGTAATTTGTTGGCAGACTTCCGGTGAAATTATTATGCGAGATGTCAATTATCCGAAGTTGTGGAAATGATAGAGGATCTTGCAGAGAAGAGATAGGCCCGTGAAATCTATTTGATCGTAGGACAATCACTTGCAGATACGGTAGATCCTTCAGCCAAAACGGAAAAGTGTCGCTGATTCTGTTGCTCTCCACGTTTAGAATCTTTAGGTTTGTGCAATTCACAAGTGACCTTGGAAGCTTCCCAGTTATCTGATTGTGGCCAACGTCAAGTGCTAACAGATCCCCTCCATTGAATGAATTAGGAAGGCTTCCAGTCAGGCTATTGTTATGGACATTCAACACTCGAAGTGATTCAACGAAGCATTGGGGAATCGAACCACTGAAGTTGTTGTTGGCAAGATTAATTTCAAGAAGGCTTGAATTGCACAATGAAAGAGGTATCTCTCCCTTGAAGTTATTATTTGCTGCAGACAAGAACCACAAGCTTGGGGGAAGAATTGGAAAAGATCCTTGGATAACGACATCCAATACTATTGATGAAGTTGTGAGATAACGACACTTCAGATAAAGAAGGCAGAGTCCACAGCCATTCAGGCACTTTCCCTTTGAAGTTGTTGTTGGAAATGTCTAAGTTACTTAAATTCCGTTGTTTCTTCAAAAACTTAGGGAACTCGCTGATGTTGCAGCTCGACAAGCCCAATACGGTAAACTTGTTTGATAAGGCATCATCTGGAATGGAGCTAAGCCATGGTATACTATTCCCAGAAACATCTAAACTCGCCAGAGACTTGAGAGGCAAAAAGGAGAAACTATTTGGAAAGGTTATGTTGAGAAAAGATAGGTCGAGGTCTGTGAGGTTGACTAACTTTGAGATAGGCTCTAAGATTTTACCACTAAAATGGTTACTGCCAAGGTTTAGCCTCTGAAGCTTAGATGATGATGAAGAAGAGTTTATAAATTTAAGTGGGTCGTTGAGATGGTTTTCATTCAAATAAAGATGTGATAGGGAAGACGACGGGGTGAGTAGACAAGAAGGAATAGGACCAAAAAGTTGATTTGAAGAAAGGTCCAACTCCCATAGGTAGCTTAGGTTACAGACCGAAGATGGAATTTCGTGGATGAAACCATTACCCTGAAGATCCAAGCGCTTCAAATTGGTGAGTTTGCCAAACTCGGTGGGGAATGAAGTGGGGACAAAGTCGTTGAGCGACAGATCGAGATAGGTGAGGCTGACTAACTTTGAGATAGGTTCTAGGATTCTACTACTGAAAAGGTTTTTGCGAAGTGAAAGGCTTTTCAGTTTAGATGAAGAAGAGGTATTCATAGTTTCAAGAGGGTCTCTAAACCGGTTTTCGCGCAAATCTAGAGAATAGAGAAGAAGGGATGGTTCCAGTGAAAACCGAAAGTTTGGTTATATTGGATATCAAGGGAAAACTACCGGTGAGGCTGTTACCTGAAAGGTCCAACTCAGTTAGGCGGCTTAAGTTACCAATTGAAGATGGAACTTCTCCAAACAAGCCATTATGACCAAGATTCAAATATGTTAAGCGGCTTAAGTTACCAATTGAAGATGGAACTTCTCCAAACAAGCCAGTATCACTAAGATCCAAGACCTCTAACTCGGCGAGGCTGCCAAACCCGGCGTGGAATGGATAGGAGGAAAAGTGGTTGCCGGAGAGATCGAGATACCTGAGGTGTTTGAATCTGAAGAGGCTACTATTAGCCTTGAAACTACCTTCGAGACATTGATCTTTAAGGTGTAGCTCAGTCACGACACCGGTCTCATTATCAAACACAACCCCATC
>OVAP01000133.1:0-50105 GCA_900406295.1 Aurinia saxatilis | reverse complement strand
CTCTCAACAATCGGTTCTCCATGAAGGATCTTGGATTCCCTCGTTATTTTCTTGGTATTGAGATTGAAGTTCATCCACGAGGGCTCTTTCTACATCAAAAAGCTTATGCTTCTGATATTCTACATCAAGCAGCAATGACAGATTGTAATTTGATGTCGACGCCTCTTCCGCAACGTCTAGACAATCTTAATCCAGAGCCGTTTTCAGAGCCAACCTATTTTAGAAGTTTAGCGGGAAAACTTCAATATCTCACAATTACTAGGCCAGACATCCAATACGCAGTGAATTTTGTCTGTCAAAGAATGCATTGTCCAACAATATCAGACTTCGGCCTGCTCAAACGCATTCTCCGTTACGTAAAAGGGACAGTCCACATGGGTGTACATATTTATAAAGACTCGAAGTTAACTCTTACGGCCTACAGCGACAGTGACTGGGCCGGTTGTCAAGAGACTCGCAGATCTACAACTGGATTTTGTACACTCCTTGGACCAAACCTCATCTCGTGGTCAGCTAAGAGACAACAAACGGTGTCAAAATCTTCAACGGAGGCGGAGTACCGGGCTCTTACCGCAACTGCTCAAGAAATTACTTGGATCTCCTTCCTCCTTCGTGACCTGGGTATTTCTCAACCTCATGCAACTTTGATACAATGTGATAACCTGTCTGCTGTATATCTCAGTGCTAATCCAGCATTGCACAACCGCTCAAAACACTTTGATATCGACTACCATTATATCAGAGAACAAGTTGCCTTGGGACTCATTGAAACTATGCATATACCAGCAACGCTCCAACTTGCAGATATATTCACAAAACCACTGCCGAGACGTGCCTTCATGGAGCTTAGACTCAAACTCGGTGTTGGTGATTCACCTACTCCAAGTTTGAGCGGGGATGTGAGTAAACCAGACCAATTGGGTCCTAATCAAGTGAAGACTGGCCCAACTACGAAGCCCATTCAACTTCAGCACCAGAAGACAAAGCGACTTCCTCCTTCTCCATTGTACGAGCAAAAGACGTTTGGAAAAATGTGAAGGTGCATTTCTGTTTAATAAATTTGGTCAACTTAAAGCTATCCAATCTAGAGAATTCTATAAAAATCACCGCTCTAGATTGTTCCTAAAGTGTTCTATAAAACCCATGTAATCTCCTTTGTATGAAGCATCAAAACAGAATACAATAATATAGAAAGTGTTTCTAGTTCTTGTATTTTATCAGTCTTCTCTTCGTCGTCTATCAAAACGAAAACTCTCTTTCTGTGCATCTATCAGGTTCCACTGTTCTCAAACACCTGAAGATCAAACGGCATGAGTTTGACAACTTGAAACAATTTACTATAAAAGTTTCTTCCTTGCGAACTTTACATTATCATACTAGTTGGGAGGATGAAGATAATGAGGGTATTCCCATTGGGTCATTGGTAATAGATTCCCCTGCATTAGTGAATTTGTACTTAGGCGACATTTGGGAAGACAGTTGCTCCATAGAAAATATGCCCTGCCTTGAAACAGCCTTTTGCCGCTCTGTTTTAAACCCCTGTTACATGTTTCTGAGATCTCTATCTTCCGTCACAAAATTGTATTTGTGTTGGACCAGATCAATGGTATCTATTACATATTTTTTTGTTCCTTTCCGTGTTGCTTGGTTACATATATTGGCTAACGTTGTATTGTTTTTTTTTCTTTCTACCACAGGCTGCATGTTATAACAATATTAAGTTCTCTCGGCTTCTACTGCTTGCTTTTCGTGGATCAGAAGATTTAGAAGATTATTTGGGACCACTTATGTTTTTGCTTCAGAATTCCCCTCTAGTAAAAACTCTTGTCCTCCACCTCGCTGTAAGTGTACCCTCCTCCCTCATTTACATACATCATATGGTTCGAATGAACCAACATTAAATTTTTTATATCACACTCGAAATAATATTTTATATTACATGTCTTGATGATATTAGGGATTTTTGGAGCTCTCAACTTCCTGGAATCAGCCGAGTACTGTTCCTGGATGCTTGTCGTCTCATCTAGAGTATTTGTGTTGGCTCGACTATAGAAGACGAGAAGATGAAAAGCAATTAATGAGATACATTCTTGCTAACTCAACGTGTCTAAAGACGGTAAAGATCTCCCTCATGTCAATCTGCAATTTTGAAGAGACACAAAAGGAGTTAGAATCTATGCCTAGAATTTCAACATCATGTCAATTTTTATTCGTACTCTGAAGTAACTGCAATTTCAAGGAGCAAGTTCAAGGGATCTCAATAAATCAATTCAGTGACTGATCTCATTTGTGTTGTTCGGTTGTATATGTTTCTATGATGGTTGGTCAAATTCATGGGTGAAACTATCAAATTATAAAACACTTTTCTATGCAGCCAAAGTAAGTGAAAAATATACAATGCGTGCATGTAGTAAACCAATAGCCAGTGGAATGTTCGTGTACTGGTAAATTATTTCAACTAAATGCTTATTCATTACGAAGATTGTTGGTTTGAGTGAGGCTTGAAAGGAGACCCTAATTTCTTAGTAATAAATAAAAAATAAAAACTGAGTGCGATAATCTTGATAGAAATTCGGTTGTTTTAGCTATAGTAATTGGTAAAGTCTACAAGTAGTTAAAATCAATTATGCGAAGGTGATTGTCAATTATCACATCAAATGATTAAAGTTTAACAGACGCATTCGGTTTAATGAACCGGAAGAAAGTTGATAAGAGAAACCAAGGATTTGGAATCTAGAGTAAACCGAACCGGATCTGAACCCTAAACCTCTGAACCAGTGAGTTGCTCTCCTTCCTCTCTTCTGCTGCATCTCTCTAATGTCATCGTAGAGAAAGATCGGACTAGCTTCATGGCTCTTGTCCGATTTACATCTTCTCGGAAGCTTCCGCTAGTGTTCTGCAGTAGAAAGGTTGGTCCAAATGTTGATCATTTCGAGCTGCCACACCTTGGATCACTTCGAGCTTTCTTCTCCACGCAGAAGCTCGTAGGCGATAAACCAGTTCTCGTGAGTTTGTTCTTCTTTACCTACTCTATGAAAATGGGCTGTCTTGATTTAGTAGAATTAGTGATAAATTGACCAACTTTATTATCTGGTTGTTTAAAATTTCGAAACTTTTACATGATAAGCAGTCCAAAAGACCAAAGCATTTCGAATTGCATTGAACATGTAAGAATTTTTGAGTCAATTTTTGTTTTTTTGTTTAGACGACTCTGATCGATTTTATGGTAGTATCATATTTATATACAGATTTCATTTTCATTTGGCGATTTTTGAAATGTGGACTGACTCTGTGTGGTTAAACTGAAACAGGTTCGAGATTTCATACATACAGCATTGTATGATGAAGAACATGGATACTTCTCTCAAAGATCACGCTCTGTTGGGGTTTTGGAGAGAAGTATTAAGTTCAACCAACTTGAAGGTACCCTGAATATTCAAGCTTCTCACTTTCCTTATGTGTTAAATTAGTTAGTCTGTTGGATTTTAGAAACAGCCCAAAACCTCCTCCTATTTCCGAAAGCATAGCAGTGTTAGTTCTATTTCTACAATGATGTGGTCTTTATTGGTGCACTGTTTACTATATTATCCCATCAGAAAGTTATATAGCTTGGGATGCTCTCTCTTTATATGTAGTAAGCTGATATTTGGTATCCTAGGGAGGAAGGCATACATGAAACTATTGGAGAAAGTATACAAGCAGAGTGACATTTCTTGGTTTACTCCAGTGGAGCTCTTCAAGGTAGGATAAGTTCTTTGATGTTTTCTTGGCATAGCCATCATGTGTTGTTATTCTTCTATTTTGTGATGTCAATTATCTCTTGTAGCCTTGGTATGCTCATGGGATTGCCGAAGCCATACTGCGAACCACAAATCTCTCAGTTCCATTAAAGGTTTGCTTCTGTGATCTTTTTACTTCTGCATTTTGTTTTAAATTAGGACAATACAAAACATGCTATTTTGTCCCTGATTTCTGTAGTTATATGGGAAGCCTTGAATCTAGCGAGTCCTGGGCTATCTTTACCTATCCCTATCAGTTTACTCGGGAAATAGTTAGTGATAGCCTAAGCCTGCAACCTGTTCAGTTGTCCATGCTTTGAAACCTGAAATAGAGAAACCACAATTACCTTTAATTTTGTTCTCAAGTGTTAATAGGAAGGTTTTATTCTAGTTTGTGAGTTGAAGTCTACATTTTCACTGAGTCTTCTGTTAACTTGATAACACTTGAAACGCGTGTGTAGATATATGAAATTGGTGGTGGATCAGGCACCTGTGCGAAGGGTGTATTGGACTACATAATGTTGAACGCTCCTGAGAGAATCTACAATAACATGAGCTACACGTATGTGTTCTCAGTTTTTTTCCCTTTTCAATTTAAGCGAGCCTGAATGAAACAGAATCATCTTTGTCTGGAACTTGAGCATAATAAACTGTTATGAAACATGCTACAATTATATAACGTCATGCTATTTCTTATGTATATCAGTTCTATAGAAATCAGTCCTTCACTAGCTAAGATTCAAAAGGAAACTGTTGCACAAGTTGGAAGTCATCTATCAAAGTTCCGAGTTGAGTGTCGTGATGCATCTGACATATCTGGATGGAGTGAGGTTCTTTCTGTTCAGCATGAGGCTATCAATTTTTTTTCTTTTCTTTCTGTGGCTATGCTGGAATTTGTTATTTGATTGAAAATGTTAGTCTTAGTGAGTTGTTGGCCAAATTCAGCGATGTATAAGTGTAACATTCTTAGAAGATTGAGCTAGTCAAATGAGATTATGTTGAAAGCTTTCTTGAGACTACTTCTTAGTCAAGATGTTTATAAATTAGCCCACCACGTTTTATAGAAAAACTTTCATCTTAGTGACTATAAAGTTATATATCTGTGCTTATAGAATAATTTTCAAACAGGGAACGTGGAGCAGCAACCGTGCTGGGTGATAATGCTCGAGGTATGCAATTTAGTACTTGTGGTTCTATGAATAGCTTGTTTTTTGCAGTGAAGAGGATTTAAGGTCTATTATAAACTTATTCCATTGCAGGTGCTAGATAATCTCCCACACGATCTTGTCTATTCCAATAGTCAAGTTTCCCCATGGATGGAAGTCTTAGTTGAAAATAAACCAGAGAGGTACAGAGAATACAGGTTTGGTTCATATGAAGCTAAGTTCTGTCTTTATTGATCAGTATCTCATATAAATTGCAGTGAAGCACTCTCTGAGCTATACAAGCCTATAGAAGATCCATTAATCAAGCGTTGCATTGACATTGTTGAACAAGAGGATGATCCGGTTTCAAAACCAAAAGAAATCTGGTCTAAACTATTTCCCAAACCTAGACGTAGTTGGCTACCAACAGGTTGCTTGGTAAGAAACAATAGTGTCCACATATAGAAAGCAGGCTTCGTGGTACTTGTTCTAATTTTGAAAATATTCCAGAAACTGCTGGAGGTTCTACATGAAAAGCTGCCAAAGATGTCTCTAATCGCTTCAGACTTTAGTTTTTTGCCCGATGTGAAAGTTCCTGGTGAAAGAGCCCCACTGGTTTCAACAAAGGTCTGTTCTATTTTCCCTTCTAACTATGCATTGACACCTTTCTCTGTATGTTCACGTGGACTGTTTAATCACTGATCCATAGAGATATGGCCAAAGTTAATTCTAGATACCATTGTTTGAAACTACAAGATGTAAGAAAGTGTAACCATTCCTTGCGTTTATGTTATTCTTACGTTATCTGTATTTGCAGAAAGATGGGCTGAGCTCAGACTACACTAGTTATCTGGACGCAAAGGTACTACCAGATATATGAAAATATCCTTCTTTGACTACGTGTTCTGTTTATTCTCCATTGGGAATTGAGTAGTTGTCTTAAAACGTCTAGCATTAAAACTTTACTATTTATATTTAAGCTGGGTGATCTTGCAGGGTGATGCTGATATATTTTTCCCAACCGATTTCTGGCTTTTGGAACGGATGGATCATTATTGTTCCGGATGGAGGAAGACAGAGAAAGATGGAACACCATCGAAAAAAGGAAGGAAAAGGCGAACTCTAACGGTAAAACAGATTCTTCTTCAAACATTTACAACTGAGAAATAATTCTTCTGAATGAAAACCTTCAATAACAGTCTTTTCTTTTCTCGGCTTGTAGCTCGATACATCAGCGTTCATGGACGAGTTTGGTTTACCTTCAAAAACGAGAACAAAGGACGGATACAACCCGTTACTAGATGACTTCAAGAACACTAAGTTCTACCTTAGCGTCCCAACACACAACACTAAGTAAGCAGAAGGTGTCATCAGCTTAAAGACGTCTGATTCTTACAGAAATATGGATTTAGGGATTACGGATTCTGTTTGTATTAAGTTCAGTCGAACTTCATATGTTCAAAAGGCACACAAACATGAATTTTGAAAGAGCTTCAGTTGAAAAACTCTGATAAACAGCGGTCATGCATTTCTGAATTGGCTGGACCTTGTGAATCAATGGGCCAAGCTTGTACCTCTCTGACTTTAACGTTTAAACGGGCCCTATTTAGACCCATTAAAAATCTAAATAATGCTAAGTAAAACGGCATCGTTTCAGGTTTAGGTATTACAATTTTTTTTTTTCTCTCAGTCTCGAAACTAAATCGTTGTTGTCACTTAAATCCACCATTTTGGCTTTTTCCGATTTTAATCACCACGAAGCTGTAAATGATTCCGATGCTGGCGAGGATTTGATTCCGACGCCGTTTGATTCCATCTCGAGACACCTCTCTACAAACCCTTTTTCTCGTTCTCTGTGTGTTAATTTCAGGTTTCTCTTCTCCTTCCTCACGAAATGCTAGTCTTATCGTTTTTCCTCGTTTGTGGTTTCTGCGCATTTGCACCATATAAGTAGACATATTAACTGTAGTTAGTACACTTGTTGTTCGAAGTTTTTTTGTCTGATCAGTTACATTCTTATATACAATTTTAGCACTGTCCGTAATGATCCTGTAATCAAATTGGTGTAGCACCTTCCCTGGGTTTTGTGTAGCTTGTGAACAGAGCCCATTTGAGTTGTATATTCTGATTTTGGTTTCTATTTAGCTCTGGTCAGGTTCTATGTGGGTTCTATGTTGTTACTTAGTATGCGTAGCTATGTGAAATTTTGTTAGTTTATGAGTTTGGTAGTTGAGATTCTAAGTCATGACTCATGAGAACGACTTCAATGGCTAAAATTTGATTTTTCTATCTTAAGGTTTTGTAGAAGCAATGACAGTTCTGAAAAGGTATGTCCTAAGGCTGTTCATGTCGATCAAGTACATAACTGCAAATGTAGTAGACCGAAACAACGGGAGAATAGTGACAACAGCTTCATCCGTAGAACATGCCATCAAGAACTCGCTAGAGTGTGGGCGCACTAGCAACGCCAAGGCAGCGGCTATTGTAGGAGAGGTTTTGGCGATGAGGTTGAAAGTAGAAGGGCTCCAAGATGGGCAAGGAAGAGGCATCCACGCCGATGTTAAGAAAGAAATCGAAAAGAAAGGGTTCAAGAGTCGTACCAAGGTGTGGGCTGTTATTAACTCCCTAAGGAACAATGGTGTTACACTCATTCTCGATGATGATGATGATGACGAAGATTATTGTGATCGTTCTTATAATGGGTATCAGTAACTTCACAAGCTTCGCTTTGTATGTCATCTTCCGTAGCTGTTACTAAATCTTAGATTCAGGTCTGTAGAAGCTGGGAGAGTCAAATATTTGTGACAGATATAGCTGATAAAAATGTTCAATAAAAGAAGCATTTTATCAGGTTTTAGATAGGTTTCGAATGCTTCTCTCTATGATCTCATCCTATGGAGGCTTTTTCGTAATCTTATTTTTTCTTTTAATCTTGTTTGACATTACCATTGTAAAAGCGTAATACACTAAAACAAACAAATATGTATCTGTGGAATCTCATCACTATTCAAATCTTTGCTTCATAAAGAAAATTGTTTGACAGAGAGGGGGTTGAGCTATCTGAACTGTATGAACAATGTCGAGCCTCTCTCTTTCTTCTGCTCTTCTTTGTTTGAAACAAGTTTTGGTATAAACCGTTTCATAGACTCAACAGTTAAGATCCTCACCGTTCTACTCCGGTGACCGTGGAATTCGACTGAGAAGATGAATCTGGATCTCCGACACTCTCTAACCGGCTGTTAAGAATGTCTAAAACATTATCCGGCGGGCATTTGTCACTAGACTTTTTCGGATTCATCTGACAGAAACATTCAGGCCATGAGTTTGTATAAAACGATTCAGGAGATACACGTTTGTGAGGTCCTCCAAAGTTTGTCTTCAGCATTACTCGTCTCACTGCTTCTTCAAACCCAGCTGTTTTCCCTTTCTCTCTAGCTATGAAAATTGGAGCTAAAGCTTTTCTGTCCGGTCTAATTGTGGTACGGAAACCGTAGTAAAGGCGATGACCTAAGAGATTGTTGGCAAAGTTGCTCGGTCCATCATACGTTGGCATAAAAATGTCGGAGAGGAGACAAACCATGTAATCCACAGCTGATCCTATTAACCCTTGTGAGTTTGCTGACAGCTCCTCAGAGGGGTCTACCGAGCTATGGTTGTCAAGCCGTGGGAATAAAGTTCGAAACGGCTTCATGAACGGTTCCCCGCCAAAAAGTTCACCAGCAGCTAGGTATATCCTTGTGGAGTTGTCAAATCTCATAGCTCGTAATATAAGACCAACCTGCACCACAAGGATGAATCACAATCTCAGGTTGCATTTCTAAAGCCCATAACAATGCTATAGTAGCTGCGATTATAATCCCTTTATTGCTGTCTAGCATATCAGTTTTCTATATGTAGATAGGCTCAACATGAAAATGATAAATACAAAAAGGTAAAGGAACTACCTCCTCAGGGGTCAGTGGGCACTTCCCGATAGCCCGTCTTTCGTTGTAAATAAGCCTTTTCTCCGCAAAATTTTCTTTACGGTACTTCCTAAGTATCTTCTGTTCCTCGGGGTTAAATATGTCAAAGCACCTGTGGAAAATAGCAATGAACCATTGTTCCCACGTGTGCTGATGAATACAAGATGATACAAAGGCAACCAAGTTCTTTTCATAACAAGAACCAGACTCTAGCAAACCAAATTTGATGTGTAAATTACTTAAATAGAAATGACACTACAGCTGATAGTTGAAGAAAGATAGTCGCAAAACAGCATACCCTGCGAATGCCAACATATCCATTTCAAAACGAAGATGGATCGACATGAAGTGGCCCTGTGACCGGAGTTTGTCAACAATTGATTCGCTCAACTTCATGATGTGTGGCTTGAATCTCAAAGCATGGTAGTTCACTCTGCACCTTAACCGTTGATATTCAGGATTGTCAATTTCCTCTGCTAGACGATGTGAAAAAGGGGTAAGATAGATAGCACTGTGTTCCTTCATTGCCTTTAGAGCAGTTGTCAGATACCACTCAATAGGAGCATCTCGAGGAGGACGTATCTGATTCAAAGAAAAACCGAGGAACACATATATGTAACTTTACTTTCAGATTCAAGCTAATGTAAACACCAAATATCTCTTTATGCTTGTACCTGAAAAGCTTTAATCTTCTTGGCTTTCCCATTTTTGTGAACATCAGGGATCTTTCCCACAATCTTAACATCATATTTCAGTGTCTCAATAAAATGTTCAACGTCATAGATACCTTGAAACCCACTGGAAATAAACAACCATAAATTAGACATATTCTCATAAAGTTAACGTAATTTTGTTTGGTCTTCTGAGTACAACACCAACTATCCATTAACATGAAGTGAAAAAATCCCCTAAGTATTTATTTGGCTGATGATGCTTAGAAAGACATATATTTTCCATTACCTTTGCCACTTGTCTATATAGAATTTTGAAATCATATCACCATATCCAGGAAAAATCAACAAACTTTTTTTTTTTCATTATTTTGTAAAAGTGCAACAGATCTGTGAGGAACCAACATACCTGTCATCATGCCAAAACGAGTTTGCATCTAATTCCGGCAACACAAGTGTAGCATTCATGATGCGAGCAGCAAGCACTGCATTACATATCTGCAATATCCAGATGTCAGCAATTGTCAAATCAAAGATAATTCCATCAGATTTCAGTGGAGGTTGAAGCTCCATATATCTCCTAAAATGATCCAAAACAGGACATCAACACAATTAAAGACATACCGCACTCCGCTGCTGATTCAACCCACCATTACATCGAACACGAAGATAACCATTAGTCTCCTTAGTAGGAGCTGCAAAAGGAAATAAAAATGATTTCACATCATCATTTCAAGCTTTGGAATTGTCCTACGACTTTGAGATTAGCATCAAGTTAAATCTTTACAGCTTAAAACACGAGATGAACATACGAGGCCAGTCAGATCGTGGTGCGGAAGATGGTCTCCAACCACCAGAGTCAGCACTTTCCCAAAGCTCCTCTACATTTATCTGCTCATAAATATCATAAACGAATCCATCAAACGCTTAGATCAACAAAAAACTGACTAAAATCTACATCTCTATCTTTGGCTCCTACAACTCACAACGAATAGTTCCATCTTCATTTCCAATTTAACAGAAGACCTGATCTTAACCTACAAATCACTACTCCTAATACCTAGTAGTGAATTAACCTTAGATTGACGAATCGGCTCGCGATTACCACCGATGTTAGCTGAGAAAAGCAGCGAAACTGTACAGATCAGTAGAACAATGACTCCGATGGAGAGCTTCATCAACATCCCCTTTGTTCCAACTCCTCCCGCCTTCGCATGAAGACGATGGTGACCTAATCTGCAAAAATCACTCAAAATCAACACCGATCCAACCGATTACGAAAACTGCATCTCAAAACACCATAAATTTCTCGATAAACTAAAAAATTTCCTCAGAGAAGTGCAAGAGGAGCAACATTTTTAGTAGAATCTACCTTCGCATCGCGTTTGAGATCAAGAAGAGAACGAGATCTCTACAGTGATTTCTGAGAATTTGTAAAACTCTGGTGTGTAAACTCTCTCCTTGAAGCTTTCGCAGTGGCGAGATTTAGATTTTTCGTTAATCAAAGTAATTAATTACAGCTGCTTCCATTTCACCGTAGTAGCCAACCGACGTCGGTTCACGACATCAAACCGGTCGATTTTAATTAAATATGGATCCATTGAATATGTAAAATTCCAATATTCTTATTTCAATCAGTAATAGGCTCAATTTTGTGATTTGATATAGTTTCTAATTTTAGACTTAACTTCTTTTCTTTTTCCAACAACTGTAATCAATTTTTTGGATATTGAACAATTGCACAATTCATATGAATAATAACCAATAGACTACATTTCACTGTTTGTAATTTTAATAACCATGTATCTTTACTTCTCCCCAACAAGAGTCAATATACATTGGTCGAACCGGCGACCTAGTGTTGGTTGAATCAAGCTGTAGCTTTAGAGAGCTGCTTGAAAATGTCGGTTATCTCGTGAACCGGTGAATCAGCCTTGAGATAACCGATAAAAGGGCTCTCTGATGGAACGATGTCGTCTCGAAGTTCTGTTGACCGGAGCAGAGCTTCAGAGCCCAGTTTCACTAGTCCCTTTGTAATCACAGTCTTATGTGTGCCGGATATTAGTTCTTCGTAGTCCGTATCGCCTCGTTCTCCGACCACCACGTACATGTTCGCTACGTTCAGCCTCCACCGCACAAACAAATATCTGCATGGCAAAAATGAAATGAGAATATTATAAGGAAACAGAGGAATACACAAAGATAAACATTGTTTTTGTAGCGTTTTGGACGCAGAATGTACCTAAGAGCTTGAGATCGAGATGCAAGAAGAGGAACGATCTGCAATCTTGTGGAATTCCGGCAATACATTGGATGGCAACGAAGTCCTCTTAGACGTAACTTCTGACGCAAGTCATCAATTCTCATCACCTGTACAAACACTAATTAGATACTACATTGCCACTCGTATAGCAGGAACAACAGAACAGACGTTACCTTGGACCGATCTTTGATCAAATACGCAACGCAGTGCGCATTACTCGATGGCTGATCCTCTTCTATAAGACTAGGTGATCCCTTGTTTCTAGCTTTTCCACCAACGGCTGTTGTGTTCATCAGTTTCCACACTGTGTTCTTAAGCCCTTCATTGCCCCATCGGTAGTCGATGTGCGAGGCGTAGTCAGGATCCGGAAGAAGCTTTCCGTCTTCTATTCCAGGGTAATACACTTCACTCCCACTGCCACATATCAATGTGTCAAACTCACTCACCTGAATCTTGGCAGACTTCAAGAATTGAGTCAATTCATCAAGTGGCATGGAAGTGGAGAGTGCGAAACCAGAGTTTTTCGCCATCTCAGTATCTGATCGCACGGCTTTGATGATATTCTGAATCATAGGGACCATTGCTTTCTCGTCCGGCTCTCCCTTATCGTCATAGCAATCGACCGCTAAAACAACCAACCGTTCCCTTCGCCTCAAAACCGGAAATTTGCTCCCCAAGTTCTCAGTTTTTTTCTTCCCCTGTAATTCTGGTTTAGTCTTGATTTCAAGTGTCTTCATTTGGCTCATGATTTGGTTAACCCGATCAGTAGAATTTGGCTCAATAGACCCGTTCCACGATGTTTTATCTCCATCCATCAAGAGTCTCAGAGACATATCTTGAACATCTTTAAGAGAGTCATTAAGTGACATTTCATCATCTTGAGCCGCCATTTCATCTGCATCTGTCTGCCACTGCGGAAGTCTCATACGGCAAGCGGCTATTAGTGTCAAGTAAGTCCTGCAATGTTCCGGCCATGAAAACAGGTGAATGTTCTTCCAACCGTTAATCCTACACTCGTTCCATAGATTCTTCTCCGATACCAGCTTCAGTAATGCGTTTGCTATAGCTTCTTGATCGTGTGGGTCCACTAGCAAACCGTTGTGCAATGCCTGAAGTTACGTACAATGAGAAATAAAGAAAGAAATATTACCAATCCTGAATTGACTTCGGTTTTCAAGAAAACTCGCTTACCCGATGTATATCCACTGGTCCTCCGTTCTTTGTTGCAACCATCGGAAGTCCGTGAGCCGCAGCCTGCAAGATTCAATGTCAGTTACCATTTGTTCGAATGTAAAACAGTATAAGTGACTATACATATATACATCAATAAGAGTCTTTACCTCAATGAGTGTGAGGCCAAAAGGCTCAACCAAAGCTGGATTTATGAAAACACCCTTCGTATTTGCAGCAAGTCGATATATATCCGGAACATCAGACTGTTTATGATGCTTAGGATACGCGACAAACCCATAAAGATCGTACTTGTCGATCAGTTTCAACACGGTTGTAAGAACACTGGCGTTTCCAGATGGCAACTCATCTATATCATCTCTATTTCCCATAATCAAA
This sequence comes from Aurinia saxatilis, assembly GCA_900406295.1. Classification (NCBI taxonomy): domain Eukaryota; kingdom Viridiplantae; phylum Streptophyta; class Magnoliopsida; order Brassicales; family Brassicaceae; genus Aurinia; species Aurinia saxatilis. The sequence continues at coordinate 36,716 of OVAP01000133.1, read as the reverse complement.
GTCTGCCAAAAACAGGATAATTTTAGAAACAGAGAATTCTTGTTTTCATTCCCGGAAAAAAAAAAAAAACGCTTTATATAACACTTACAAGATTAGCTAGCTCCCGAAGAGGCCGACATTCTCCAAAGGCTTTCAAAAGAGTGGTTAAGTTCTTCTTTGGGTCTGGTCTAGATAATGCCAAGATCATTGGTTTGTGAGGATTTGTGAAAAATCTCATTACCTGTCAAGTTCACACAACAAAACATCAAACACAATCCGCAAAGCAAACCTCAAAAGAATATAGTGAGGCTGCATAGGCAAACTCACTTCAGACCATATTGTTGGAACCGCTTTTGGAGAAGATCCCTCAGTTCCTCCTATTAAGGAAGCTAACTCTCCATCGCCCTCAGGTGTATCTTCTTGAACCTCAACGTTTGTGAAATCCATCCCTGGAGGAATAACCTACACAATGGACTCACTCAATCCCTCAGTCTTACTTAAAATCATAATTTTGCCAACCCGGGTACTTCTCAGTGTACTTACCGCCATTCTTGGCATGTATCTTCCATGACAATTAACATTGCGTCTAGCACGAGCTCTCAAGAGTTTCTCGAGTTTAACATCGAATCCATCATAAAGTCCCCACTGCTCATCAATCTCCTGCCTTGTGCTCGTTATAACAAGCTCTGCAGCATCAAGAGAAAGCTCTTCAGCTTCAATCCTCCTCTTGATCTTATAAGTCGAGTTTATATCCTCTTTTGACTGCCTCCCTTGTTTCAAAAGCTGCTCAAGCTTGTTTCTCCCTAAAGAATGACCCGTCAAGACCATAGGAACATTCAACGCACCAGAAAGTAGAGCGGCGGTATCCCCTGCATCCGCGTAATGCCCATGAATCACATAAGGCCACACAGGCTTCCCATTCCCAATCTCTTCCCCCAAAACTTTTGACATGTTTAGAATATGAGCTAAAGCTCCATCAACAAACTCTTGAATATGAGGCCAAAGAATCTCTTTTCTTAAGTACTTATCCCGCGGACCAAACGGTATCCTAATGATATAAGCTCCACTACTTTCTCCAGTTTCCTCTCCATCACAATTATCAGCAGAAGCAGTGGTTAGCATCTCCGTTGGCTCTGCATAACTCCAATCAACTTCAGATGAGCATATCTGCCTCGTAAACAGATCTACACGGTACACACCAGGCATTCTCGCTAAAGCTCTAGCTAGCTCCACAACATATTTCACCTAACAATTCAAAAGAAAAACAAGCTAAAAAACTCGAGCTACCGGTTTCAAGCTTATAAAAAACTTAGAACACAATGTACCTGTCCACCAGTATCCGAATCCCTACCAAGCTCCATGTTTTCCCCACGAACCAACCCATGCAAGCTGAAACATTAACACAACATTTACATATGTAGATCTGTAACACAGCACATACAATGAATGCAAAAACAGAGAAATTACCTGATGAGGACAACGTAAAGACGATTCTCCTTTTTACCATCAGACCAAATTTCAACATTAGATGAATTACGTTGAAGCCGTCTTGTAGGTGTCTCAGGCTGAACAATTTCTCCAACACCATCTCCTTTCTCTCCTTCTGTTAAATCATCATACAAATCCTCTGTTGCATCCCTTCTTCCCTGTTCCCTTTCCATTCTCATATTCGCTACTCTCTGTGAATCCTCCCACTCCAACTGCAACAGCATTATTCATTGAGATTTCCATAACAAAATCAACAAAAAAAAAAAAAAACAGAAGCAAGTTGATAATCATGCAGGACCTGTTTCTTCTTGCGAGTGAGATGCCAGATTCTCCAACACATATTCTCTAATCTCGAGTTACGTTCACGAGAATCACGAGTCGCAACGACTTTAATCCAAGTCCGATGAAGATCAGTTTCATCGACTCCAGTCACAACTTCTTCAACGAAGTATTTAGTCGGATTGAAGTATTGTCCATCTCCTTGTCTCAGATTCACAGCTGCTTGAGGTTTCTGCTGTTGTTCTTCAATCCCTTGAGCTTGAGTATCAAGTATAGCTTCCAAATACCCAGTTATCCACTCGTTCCCAGCCATTTCAGGGTTCTGTTTCCCGAGAAAAAGTTCGTGTCTTTACTCCCCTGAAGAAAGTTACCAAATTTGTTGATTCGTATCTCTCTGTTTCCTGATAAAAGTTCGTTTCTTTTCTCCCTAGAAGAAAAAGTTATCAAAGCATGAACGATCGAGAAAAAGTGTAAGAGAGACAAAGGTGAAGCGTGAACGATGGTGATAAAGTATTTACAGAAATACAATGGCGGATTTAACGTTAGAGTATAGTAGTAGACTAGTAGGAGGAGTAAAGAGAGAAGCGGAAGTTAGCGGTGAAGCCATCCGGATGATGAAACGTGTATGATAAAGATGTTATCACGTGGCAGTGTAAACAGAAAAGAGAGGAAAAACAGGAACAGTTTGTTATCCTCTGTCCGGTTCCCTATGCGAGCGTTTCCATTCAAATATGCTTATAGGTATAGTATACCAAATTCCAAAATCTCATTATCAACGATTTATTTGGGATTATTACATAAGAAATTAGATTAATTAGAGAATGCGAAAACTATAAAAGTTGGCTAGTTATATATCAAATACAAGGACAAATGGAAGCTAATAGTCCTACAAAAGTCTATAGGAGAAAAGGAAGAGCACACCCATAAGTATGGTAGGTGGTGTTATGCTATATCAGCCACAGTCATATAATAAAGCTAACACCTAACAAAACTTTACCCTTCTTTTTAGTCGTTCTTCTTACACTGCTCTCCGGATTGTGGCAGAAGAAGAGCTAGTCTTGCTTTGTACCTCGCAATCTTCCTCAACCGTTCTTCTCTTAATCTGAAACGAAGGAAACCCAATGTTTCAGTTGCCAAAATGTTCTGTTAGATTGCTTTGATGATTAAGAAAACTAGTACAATAACCTTGCAGGGAGGTTCATCTTTCTGGTGCATATAGTTTGGATGCTAACAAGCTCTAAAGAGCAAAACGGGAAAACCAGGAAAGCATAAAGAGAGAAGAAATGCGGAGCTTACCGTGAGCGGACCTTCTTAGCTCGTTCGACGTGTTTTTTCAAAAGATCCTTCTCTGATAATTGCTCCACAGATTTCTCGTCCTGATATCATCAAAGAAAAGAGTTGAATCAAACATCAGTTTTTTTTCAGTTCTGCTCAAATAGAACGTATGGTTCTCGGAGAGAAACACAGACCTCTTTATTTTCATCAGTTGGTTCTTCAGCTGGATCATTCGGCACACTTGCTTCCATCATTTCCACAGGTAATGGCTTTGGTAAAGGCATCGCCGTGTTGTTCCTTTGCGACTGCCAACAGAGAAACCGCATGTTAAATTAGACCCACACATATTGTCAAGCCAACTGGTTTACTAAGAGATTGCAAATGGACAATTCCATTATGAAAACAGGAAGGTAGCTTTGAGAATGAAATTGAAGATCAATTAACAACGGTAAAATTGTAAAAATAACTAAGGTTAAGAGTGACAAAAAAACAACATCGAGCAAAGAACCTATCTAGTTTTTTAACCTGGATGCAATTAGGAGGGTAGTAAAAAAAAACCAGCAAAGCAAGAAGTACAACCCATGAATCCTTATGTCAAACGGAAATATTTAAGAAATCAAGCATTTTAACATCATACTTCAATAGTAGAACATAAGTTGATGCGAACCTGAGTTCCTTCATGAGAACCATTTCTCAACCACGATCGACAGAGGGAATAAAGAGAAGTTCCCTCAGTGATTCTAACCTGTAAAATAATGGTAAGTATCACAATCTTAAACTTAACCCATGCCTTTTTCCAGATTGTCAAACTAGCATTTCACAAATTAATGCAAAGCAACAACAGTGATAAGTAGTAGGCTTACCTTTCTCCCTTTAACTAGAACAAGCGCATCACCCCGGCTTCTAACAACATGGAAACATAAAACAACAAGATAACTAAGTTTCTGAAACAAGTCTTCTTATATACACTCAGTGAAACAAAAAGAAAGATGATATAATGTTCACCTTGCATTTTTAGTCCTGCTATTGTCTAGAATCGAAGTTGGGGGAGGGGCAACCTAAATACCCAAAAATAGCAAAACTGAGAAAATGTGACAAAGGCAAGAGCAAGAATCAAAAGTGATAAAGCACAAAACTGCATATCAAGAGCAAAACAGCTTAAAAATTGCTGACATATAATAGCAGTTTCAAGTCTTCCTCCTTCGACAAAAGATACATCACAAACCCAATGCAGAGAAACAAAGTAAAGCTAACTAGTTAAAAGAGAATACAGCCAATGAAGGATATATCCTGAACTAGTAACTACTACGTGTTTATAAAAAAAAACTTGAAACCATAGACACTTCTCATAAATGACATGTTTCTTAGAAAAGGCGTTTATATTAACCCACTGACGAATGATATTAATGTTTCGTATCTTTAATCAAAAGATGAAACTTTCTGATCAATATTTATTAGAGAATGCCAACTGATTCAAAAACTAATAAACTACATGCATCAACTCGAATTACAATCACTAAGATGATGAATCCAATATCAAGCAAGATGATTCTCAGCTACAACATTGTCAAGAGTAAATTCTGCTAAGAATCCAATCAAGAAGATTTGGATAATATAAAGCATTGTCCCCAACAATCATTCCACTACTACACTAGAAGCTAAGCATCAACAAAATGCAACACACCAAGAAAAATCTACTTCCACTCCTAACAAATCAAAATCAAAACCAAAATTTGATAAACCTAGAAGAAGAGAACCTCACCCTCGGTTGCAAAAAGAGAGGAACACCTCTCATGGGACCCGACCCAACAGGAGAACCCGACCCGGTATAAGGAACCTGATGAATCTGAGGATTCCTCGCTCTCATAAACTGCATCATCGATTCCATTTCACCCAGCCCAAATTGCCGGTTACCGTAAGCCATAACCGGACGAGGAGGAAACCCACTCTGATTCTCAGCGACGTACGGAGAGCTAACCCGAACGGGTCGGGTCGAATACCCTCGACCCGGAGAAGCGAACGGGTAAATAAACGCCGCAGACGGATCTTGATGACGAAGCTGGTGAGGCGAATTAGGTCTTCGGTTAGGGTATTGGTTATTGTTATTGTGAGGTGGTGGTTGTTGAAACGGATTTGGATAGTGAATCGGAGCTATGGCTCTGTAAGGTGGAGGCAGTGGAGGAGGAGTAGGAGGTGGTTGAGAAGACGGTGGTCTGAGAGTGGTTGATGGTGGTGGTACCGGAGTCGCCGGTACTGTTGCGGAGGAGTTGGGATCAGGAGTCGACATTCCGACGGCGGAAGGAATTTTCAATTTTGTTAATTTTGACGTTTAAATTAAAAAGTTTCAAATTTGGTCTCACTTTATTTAACATTCCTCGAACCTTCTTGCTCAGTTAGAAGGTTTTCGGTTTTAGGCCGAGTTTTGGGCTGATTTGGGCCTGAGGGTGTTAATGTAATTGTGAAACGGAGAAAAAGCTAGAGAAATCACCATTTTTGTTTTGGAGAGAGTGAAGGATAGGATTGGGAGGATGAAGTATAGATGAATGCTCGGTAAACCCTACTCTTCTTTTCATCTCAAGCTTCGATTGTATCAGGTTTGTAATTCGTTCATATAATTTATCTTATGGGTTTAAGAAAAAGATTCGTTTTTTTCGCTTTCTGGGTTCTAATTCGTAGAAGAACTGAGTAGGTGTGCGATGTGTTGGCTGGTTCTTGAGTGTTCACTGCACTAGGAATAAAATGCGTGCTTTTATAGTTTTAGTGGAGATTACGAGATTTGTTAATTTCATTTTTGTGTATGTTTTCGGAATTGGTAAATGAAGATTTATGCTTTTGGGAGTTTTTAGTGTGGTATAGAGTTTTATCAACTCGAGTTCTATCAGTCTGTATTTGTGAAGAATCTAAATTATTTAGCTTCATGGGTTTCATTTTCTTTAGCCATTATTGACATATTGAGAAAATTTTACAGTTTAGAAGTTGTCCGTGAGTAATTAGATAGAGGAATCTTGGTCTATTCCTGTTTGGCTGAGCTCTGGTGTGGCTGAGCTAAGAATGTGGACGTAGATTGTATCCAAATGAAAGTGCCAGAAAATCTGTTTGTGGGAACGAGAATTAAATGGAACAGATGCTCTGCAGTTGTTGTTTTTTTGTTGAACGCTCAAATTTAATTTGTGTCTCTTTGTTTTTCTGTAGGTAGTAGTTGGTAATGATGTTAAGTGGATGCAGCACGCCAAGTGCACATGTTCTTACAAGCTCTAGGGCATTCAAGTCAGCATCATACAGAACTGCATCAGGGCGGTCTCAGAATTATCCTGCTCAAAGTTCATTGTCTGTCATAAAGAACTCTTGGGGATCACCTTTACCATCTAATGAGCTTCAGCGAGGAGTGCCAAGAGGCATGTGAATCTCTTCTATTTCTATGGTTTGAGTACTTCAATCATATATCCTTGCTTACATCTGTAGAATTGATCCAGATGTGTTTCTTATGATGTGAATGGCTTGATTTCATTCATGACCTGAAACTAGGATTAGTGACTTCCGTATTTCACAGCTCCTGACTTTTTTTCATACTAAAATCATATATCCTTTGTTTCAGGTCTGCCTTTGTCATATCTCTCAGCCTCATCTTCTCGGCTTCTGAGTGGGGAACAAGGTAGTCTGTTTGGTACATTGCCTGTGTTACCCGCCCGAAGAAAAACCTTTTTGGTCCCAAGAGCATCAAAAGATGTTCCTACTAGCTTCAGATTTCCTCCAATGACCAAAAAGCCACGATGGTGGTGGAGAACATTAGCATGCCTACCTTACCTAATGCCTCTGCACGAGACCTGGATGTACGCAGAAACGGCATACCATCTCCACCCGTTTCTAGAAGATTTTGAATTCTTGACCTACCCGTTTCTAGGCGCCCTAGGAAGATTACCAAGCTGGTTCCTCATGGCTTACTTCTTTGTAGCTTACCTAGGGATAGTAAGAAGAAAAGAATGGCCTCACTTCTTCAGGTTCCATGTAGTGATGGGTATGCTTCTTGAAATCGCTCTCCAGGTCATAGGAACCGTTAGCAAATGGATGCCTCTCGGAGTCTATTGGGGTAAGTGTGGAATGCACTTCTGGACCGCTGTTGCCTTTGCTTATATGTTCACCGTCCTTGAAAGCATAAGGTGTGCGCTTGCTGGTATGTACGCAGACATCCCATTCGTCTGTGATGCTGCATATATCCAGATTCCATACGACTAAGAAGAAACTGCGTTTAGATCATTGTAAACTCTTTTCTATTTATGTGTTTGGTTTGTGACAGAGCTAGAGTTGTAACAAAGTCTCTTTGAGTGACAATTTTATCTTTTAAGTTTAAAACTTCTCGAAGATGTCTCCATGAATGAAACCAAAAAATCTGAAATTGTTAAAATTTAATTCTTTGATCAAAAAAGGCAATAGTATGGTGTAAATTTCGGAAAAGATAGAAGTAGGAGGATAAAAATGTAATTGGAAAACTTGCATCTCCTCTCGGATATTTTAACAATTTTAAACCCTAATTTGACAAACTAGCTCCATAACCCCTGACCTCTCTCTCCCGCCTCTAAGCCACGACGGAGAACGTCGGATTCGGACAAAACATGAGCACTCCGGTCTGTGAAGAGTGCAAGTCAAATCCTTGGAAGTACAGATGTCCTGGATGTTCGATTCAATCATGTAGCCTTCCTTGTGTCAAAGCTCACAAGAAGCGAACAGGTTGTACCGGAAAAAGGAAGCGTACCGAATTCGTTCCTATCTCGCAGTTTGACGATAATCTCCTCCTCTCTGGTATTAAGCTCACCGATTTTGGATTTAAAGTTATCAAATTTGAAGTTTTTTATTTTGATTCTTTGATATAAGTTCTCGTTTAGTTGTTTGATTGATGGAATTTACAAAAAAAATTGTATATGTTAGATTACAATATGCTTGAGGAAACAAAAAGAGTGGCTGAGTCTGCAGTGAGATTGAGAAAGCAATTAGGCATACACCCTTATTTCATTATGCATCCTCATCTTCGAAGTCTTCGATTTGCTGCTAGAAGCCGCAGAACAAGGCTGTGGTTTCTTCCTACTGGAATGCTCAAGCGGGAAAAGAATCAGACTAAATATAACACCAAGTAATCATTTTTTCATTCTGAGATTGAGCTTGATGATTTCTATCAATTGTGTTGTCCAGGACTAGTTTTGACCAATCTGTCTTTGGTTGGTTTTACTTTCAGGAAAAAGTCCATCTCTTGGACAGTTGAGTGGCGGTTCCACTCTACCAATGTGGTTCTTTTTGACGATGGGTTAGTATTCTCTTGAAACTCATGATTTAAGTATTTGTTTATTGTGACGCTTAGTCTTGTACATTAACACTGAAACAACCCCATAACAGAGTTAATGAAGATACAAGCCTTTGCTCTGTGTTAGAGGAGCATCTTAAGCCCGGTCCTTGGATTCACAAGCTCAAGGCTTTTTGTGATGTAAATCTTGATTCTCTCAGACTTTTTATTCGCCAATACCCAAAGGTTCGTTTTTGTACCTCTGTCATTCTTGTATTTGTTGTTTCATAGTATCAGTATGTCCATGTGTTGTATTCTTCGTCTCATCTTTTCTTACCCACATTTACTGTTCCCCTGGTCGTAGGGTGCAAACACTTATTTCAAGGAGCTGGACAGCAAAGTTCCTTTCAAGGAGCTGGACATCAAAGCTCCTTTGAGGCGACAACTTGCCAAAGTAACTATCTTAGAGTACCCGGTGATCCATGTATATCTACCTTCACAGAGCTGTGACTTTGAAGTTATCAGAGACTTCAACCATGCAAACCCGGCACCCAATCCTAGTGATTCCTTATGCAATGGTCTCGGAAATACAAGCGGGGTAATCTTAGGAGAAGAGGAAATAGAAGAAGACGACATTGACTCCTTTGAGCCAAAGGTTCTTGATCTTTTCAAAAAAATGAACTATAAGCCCCCGTGTCAGCGAATCTCAGAGGAAAGCAAGGCTGAGGGCGGGGTGACTGACAACTCACATCCTCAGGTTGATCCGACAGAACAGGCGGATGCCGGCAACATGGAGGAGATCGAGTTTGAGCAAGAGTTAATAGACACATACTCTGATCTTTTTGCGGATATGAACCCAGGTGATTATTTCAATTTTGAATGTGAATTTGCAAAGGGATTTGATTCAGATGATAATTGCAATCTGCCAAATCTAGCTACTGATTTCAACACTGATGGGCTAGAAGAAGGGGAGATTCTAGAAGGATGGCCTTCGTTCTGTTCTGTTGAAAAGAAATAGCAGAAATCACTCCCAGTGAAACATTTTTGGTCACCTAGGATTATGTTCATGCCTGAAGCTCCTTGTTTAAACACATTGGCTATTTTTTGTATCATCCAAAGCTTCTGCAGAACCGATGGTCATATATGGTTTGGGCTTTGAGCTAGGCTGTTCTGTTGTGTGTAGCAAACTGGATTGCGATACACAAGATTAGTGATGTAAGAGTATGTCTCCACATTTTTGTTCAGCCTTGTCTTATTTATCAGCATAAACATATCATTTTGTAACCAGTGGAGATTTCAAAGGAAAAATAATGGAAATTACGGATTGCAAGTATTATCTAATTTCTTGGTTTTACCTTACGTTAGAGGCCAAGAGACATAAATTTAGCGAGGTTGCAAAAACATAAATAAGTAATAAGGAATTCTTAGTATATCATGACTATTTTGGGAGTGAACAAATAAATCCACTAACTGATCATTAAATTTTTTAATATATACATTGGACAGTTTTGAATTCAAGGAAGCCATCAACATAGACTCGGTTAGCAAATGTATAATGCAGCTCGAGGAGTTTGAGAGCCATCCGGGTTATGAAGAAGCACTAAAGAGTTGACCTGAGGAAATTGGCACCGATCTGCATGAGTTTATGTATTCCAAATCAGACGTGCTTTGATTTCTCCAAACTTGAAACCATGAGTTTTAACCGCAAATGTACCTCAACCAGATTAGAGGAATACTGACATCTCTGTAGAAGGGATAAAGGGAAGAATCCTGTCACCATAGAGCTCGTGCAGTTTCACCAAGAGCCGTCCAGAATCAAGATCATCTTTCCATATCTGCTCAAGGATTGCTTTCATGGTAATAGCCCGACCCTTGCCGCCTTCTTTCTCCTTTCCGTTTCTGCTTTCGGTTCCGTTAGCATCAGAAGTTTGTTCTGATGTAGACGGTTGAGCAGAGTTTTGTGGCGTGTTGTCATTTCCTATCGGTTTATCTACTTGCATTGGATCTGGACCGGTGTGATCTTGTGATTGTAAACCATCTTGGCCGTCCGTAGTTATCAATCTTTTCTGAGGTAAGTTGTTTTGTGTAGAATCTACACTCAGCCTCTGTTTATCTGACATATTCAAGGAATATTAAATGTAGGAAACTGAAACAATTGTTATCACAGAGCCATATAGGAACGTATATTTATCCAGAAACCCGAATCCTGCTTCTATATTTGTATAAAGCTATAATAGTTCAAATACAAAACTAATGCTCTAGGTTACGACAATCTCCTATATATTTGTCTTTACGCACGTGTCTGACCCTCCAAAGCTATTTACACTAACTATTTCGGGGTATAGTTAAATTTCAGAACATGAGCACCGACAACCATAGAGAGATTAAATTGGTTGATGCAACTTACGTGGCTCAGTACTGAGTATTTTTCCCTTTCCCTTATGGAGGAAACTTGGTGAAGGAGATGGTAAATTTGGGAAGATTTTAAGCCGGTCATGTATACATAACCCTGCAGCACGCTGAAAAAAAAGAAGCATAAGTCCCTCTAAAGATTGTCCATGTATGAAATTACTGAGATTCCAATCAAGGGGAGATCACAAAAGGGTGAATGCAATTGTAGACAAAGACTAACCAGCAAGGCTCCATACACACGCCAAGCTTCATACCTCTTCATCTGGTTCTTTTGCTTCTCCGCATCCATTTCTGGTTCTAGAAGCCTTAGATACGGTTCGAGATTTGACAAAATAAGAAGGCGTACCTACACAATAAAATGACATTCAGCTTACATCATAGGCGTACTGTGTTTGAATCTTTTTTGGCACCGGTAATAATCTTGTTCATGGAAGAGCTGTTCTAAGACTATATAAATCCTAGTTTCCCGCATGAAATGAAGATAAAAGAGAGAAGCTTGTGAACTGATCAAACGGTTGAAAATAGCCAAGAAAAAAAAAGCAGTAAAATAAGGCATCATGGCGCTAATAAATCAAGAAATCAAATCCAGAAGTTGCATTGGAGAAAGTGAAGGAAGTACTTACCACGTTGTGCCCCAAAGCTGCTAATCCTTGAATTGCACCATAGTGCTGAGTCAAAGCCTTCTTTGGGTCCAAAAGTGCATTGACTAAAGTTTTCGTAAGCCGAGACTGAAGAGTAATGTAAGTGTTTCCATACCTGAAACATTTTATTGAAACCACAGGAATTCAGATGTTAAAGGAATATTTGGGTGAGATCAGTAATATAGATGTGAGAGACAATGATCAAACCATTTTAAAACTATAGCAAGTGATCACTTATTGCTCTTTAATTCAGATCTTCCCATTTAACTTTACAGGTCAAGGCGGAAAAAAAACAGATGATAATAGCAAAAAGACCAGCTAAGATAAGCTTAGTCGACCATATATGGATACTATCAACTCATGATACAAATGCTCCATATAAAATTTCAATATTAGTTCCAGCAAGAATTAACGTTCAGTAAGATGATCCCCACAGTTAACCTAAAACAAACATAAAGTTACATGAAATCAAGGGAAAGGATGAACCTTTTACATATAAGTGCAACGAGATTTGCCGTAAAATCTCTAAGTTCCCAGTGGTTGTCGGCGAATCTATTCCCAAGCTTTCTCGATACAAGACATGTTACAACAGATGGCATCAACTGGTGAAGCTGGCACCAAAAGAAAAAGTTTGCTTAGTCTTATGGTTCTGGTACGACTCCGAAACAACCAACTTACTGTGAACATGCCAAGGCTGGTTTACATAAACATTAACCCAAGTGCATATGACATTATCTTAATACATATCAAAGGTAATATATTCACTGGAAGCAGAGAAGAGTAATTGAACTTGCACATCGTTCTCAAAGTTAGGTCCACACTACCGCTAACCATATTATATGCATAAAACAGAGTATGTATAAAATGCATCTTGAAGAAATCCGCATCAAAAACATAAAGAAAATGGAGTTACATGATTCTATAATAATTCTTAAGTCAGCAGCACAAGATAATCCAGAGAGCTACTTACGTAAGGTTCTATGTGTATGTGAGGATTCTGTAGAAGACTCCTAACAATGTGCATTAGATTAAACAGGAGCCGAAAGTCATTTAAACCACGTGATACCTGCATCAATAGATAAAATAAGATTGTAATGAGTATCAAGTAATTGCAAGCCTTGTTTTTTAATGATTCCGTGGTGGTGCATACTGTTACCTCATCAGCAATAAAATTTGTAAAATATGGAATTAGAGGATGAAGTCCTGAGTCTGAGGCCAAGCTCACTAATGCCTCTTTAAACAGAGCAGGATGTGACTTGCTCATTGTAAGTTCAGCAATCTTTTGGAAGTACAACTGTTAAGAGAGAACAACAGATAAGTATTATGTATGTAAGAGACTTCCCTAAGATATTTAGCCTGCACCATATATACCTGAAGTTCCCTAGATAATACATGCCTCACTGGTAGCCTAACGTCAATAAGTGGTCCGTCCTTTTGTTCATGGATTTTGTTTTCTGCAGGTGGTCTAATGACTGCAGAAACCATAAACAAGTAAAAAATATACTCACGATGCGAAAAACAAGGAAATTATTCAAAGAGTCTTGCTAATGATGATTTTCAAAACATATGTACAGATGGATCTGAAAATTATGTACTTCGATTTCTCATCAACATCAGTACTTACACCCACTTACTTAACACAGGGTACAAATGAAGAATAAATTTTTTTTACCTCTGAATTATCACAGTACTAATATTTGTTTTCATGTCAATAAATTTACCACTCTAACCCAGAACATATGATTAAGAGGCAAACCTTCTAAAGGTGCGTTTTCTGGAATAGCTGGCTGCACTCCTTCAATAGCCAGCCAGTGACAGACAATTTCAGTATCAAGGGGAGCTTTTGGTAACGGGGCTTCAATCACCTAGAATCACAACATTTCTCAAAAAGATTAGAAAGAAAATACGATGGTTTTCACTGACACAAAGAAAATACTACAATCTTCCAAGATCTTACATCTTTGAAATCCACCTCTCTGTCATCAGTGTAGAACAAATCTCGATGTCCAATAGCTTTTCTAAAACGAAATGGTCCTCCGGAGGCAAAGCCATATATCGGCTGCAGGAAATACAATCACCCAAAGCAAGTCACTTCTCTATTACATGCCTTTGATTAAGTTAGCTGCTATACAGAAATATGTGAAAGCAACTCTTAATAGACGGTGTTCTCTAACACATTCAAAGTGGGACCAACATATCTCATATCATTCGAAGAGGCTATCAAACATTCTACTAACAATCCACTACCAAACCTCTAGATACTGGGAATTACGACACTTTCTCTAATTTGTACCTCAACGTTCCTTAAGTTGAGAGCACCATCAACATCAGCAGCTGTCAAAGTCGTCCTCTTTGAGTGACGCATACATTTAATAGCTTCCTGCAAACAAAATCCCAAAAGATGAATGCAAGATTCAACTAATACTACTACTACCCTAAAACCAACTTCAAGAACACACAAAAAAAAGGCTCACCTGCATAATCTCTCGAACACGATACTCAACATCAGGAGCAAGCATAAGTGCAGCTTCAGGCAACAAGTTTGTAATCCCAATACTTTGTGCAATAACCTCAATCGTTTCCTTAGGTACAATGCTCATTTTCTCGACCCAATTACAGATTCCTTCGAAATCTCTCAATTAAAAACGCCTAAACACATATAATGACTCGCAATTCAATAGACAGATACAAAATTCCTACTTCCTTCTTTTTTTGTCCTAAAAGATAAACGAGAGAAGCTTTTCGTTTTTGACGATTGAAGAAGATCCAGACACTTCAGAGGGAAGTAGCATCCAAAGAAGTCTGAAATATTAATAACCGATGCAAGATTCTGGCTAGCTCTCTCCGGTTTATAGAAGAACGGAATCAGGATCGGGTCGGGTATTTTGATTGAGGGTTAAATACTTCACGCGATTGTGTTGTCTCGGGTCAAATTCACTTTGGGCTGACTCGAAAGTCTATATTGGGCCTTTTCAGCCCATATATACAAATGGTTTTGATTCAGTGATCCCTTCATAGACGGTGTTAAATTCAGCATGATTCAGATTGGTACTAAAGGTTTAGAATTCAGTTGGATTACCATAGCAACACTGGGTAAAGACCCTCTTAAATTTGCTATTTCAAGAATTTAAATAAAAATTTGGGATTTAAATAAAATTATTGATATAATCGTCAATCTTTTTAGAAGTTCATACTTCTTTTTATATTTTTCCGTATTTAAATTCACCGATTGGGTTATTTAGGGTCAAATTCATTTTGGGCTGACTCAAAAACAAAACCTATATTAGGCCGTTTTAGCCCATAAAGACATAAGTTAACTGTTGTTCTCAACTTATTTCTGTTTTCTTACGACAAAATTTGATCCAGAGAAGAGTGAATGTGATTAATTAGAACAGTGAGCAAGTAAATCCCAAAATCATTGAATATGCCAACATTGCCAAGAATCCACGCATCAATTTATTTTCATTCAACGTACGTGAAAGCATTTTCACACTCTTTCTCTTACAAACACCAAGAGGAGACCCAAAAATGAGAGCAAAACATATTGTTGATGAATACAATAACATGAATTACCTTTTTTTTTTACAGGAAAAATAATTGCCCAGTCCCAGTATTAGTATCAGAATTGGGACGAACGAAAGCAAATTCTTTGTATATCAACCCAAACAATGTTTTATCATAGTCCTGTAACGCCCTGTGCCCAAGAGATTCCACCTGGAAACGCTCTATGGACTCTGGCTCTCGTCACGACTGTGGCTTTTGGTTTTTCCTCCACTGGTTTCTCCATCACAGGGCTTTCTTCAACCAAAACCGGAGGCTTCTGTGTTACATTTAGACCCTCTTCGCCTTCCGTCAGAAACCTCAAACCCTGGAATTTCCATTGTTTTTAAGTTTTAGAAAACTAAAGAGAAAACATGAGATAATGAAATAACAGCTACTAAGGAGCTTTTTTTGCTTGATGACTGCTTTCTATCTATGTAAATTCAAGACCAATGATCTCTTGGTGATTTTTTGTTTTTCACTTAGTAACTACTAAGACGACATTTTGCATCAAAAGAAAAAAAAAAGGCATGTTCAGATGGTGAATAAAAAGAAGAGCATTGTAGTACTATTACCGAGAGAGAGTTAACACTTGATGGTTTTGCATCGATACGTAATCGCGCACCAACATCCTAAATCAAGAAGCCAAAAACAAGTTTTTTCAATCAGGACTTTCACTAAGTGAAAAATAGACAAGACAATTTTACTCTTAATCTGATTACTCTCACCTCAAAGACTTTAGTGCTTGTGCTGCTTTTAACGCCTGCAATTTGACATAGATGATAGAGTCCCGAGAGGGTCACATCCTGAAAACAAAGTGTTTCAGATAATAGGATATAAGAAAATTGGATAATGTGGAATGGTTTGTAGTAAATGTGTAATGGCTTACTTGTTTGCTCTCAAGACTGTCAATTTTCCCTTCCTGTGAAATGTGATATAAGGAAATTAGTCCTTTTGAAGACGTGAATAGAAATCATGCATATATGTCAGAGAGAAAATCTTGCTAGAAGTATGAAAGGAAGAGAGAAAAGATGTGACTTACTATTCCAGATATCATTTCATTAATTTGCTTGAAATCAAAGCCAATTTGAGTAATGCTTGATTTCATATCGGTTACCTACATTAAAGCAAGATTCCATGTGAACATTAGCATATTAAACATATATCAAGGAATAATTTAATCGAGGTAATCGCAGAAATAAGAATCACGGTGTATTTTAAAAAAAAAAATCATGGTGTGCTTTAAAAGAAACTTGAGTGCAATCAGAAGTAAAACCACACAAACTCATCTATACCTCAGTCAGGAATCTACTATACATGTGAAGAAACAGTTCTGGGGCCAAAGATATAGGACGCTAATAAATAGATAAGCTACAATAATTTTGGAATTCTAAATGTGCTCTAGTCCTTATAGGATGATATATAAATAAGTGTGGCAACCACGTGGCAGAGATCTCACTTGAGCGAATGTATCAATATCCTAATCTGAAGTCCTGGGAAAAATGAGGCATCAATACGAAAAAGCGAGAAATAAGATAGGTTCCTTACATCAGTTAAAATGATTTTAGATGTCTCGTTCAGCTCTTCTACCTTCCAATCCATGGTTGCTATCTTCTTAGAAAGGTGTTTCTTTGTTGCCTGCGTAAGCAAATACGCTGAGTTACAAATTGCAAGGAATAAAAAATATAACCAGCACGGATGTTCTGAAAAAACAAAAATCACCGCCAATGTTTCTGTCAAATCTTCTAATTGTTTGGAAACAGAAGCAACTGCGTCAGACATATTTTTCTTTGTCACAAACATAGCATCGGAAAATGACCAACCCTGAAACGTAAAAATAAAAGAGTATGATGTGGTAACCATTAGAAGTCAATGATATATAATGCATCGTAAACTACATGTAACAAAAGACTAACATAGGACACATGGAACACATAAAAATAATTTGTTTTTTTCAAGAGACAAGCACCTTCCACCACATGTAACCGTATCCCAGAGCTCCAAGGGCGGCCGCTGGAACCAGGTAAGACGCATAGCCTGCATCCGCAAAATCAATTATAATTCTCTGGTTCTCACTAGGGGGAAAAAGGAACCAATTCTGAAAAACTACGACTTATCACATACCACTGGAGCTTGAATTTCCGTTAAAGATGGTAACTGGATTGGTCATAGATAGTTCTTTGATCTCGCTTGCAATTTGTCGAATCTGGTTATCCAAAACAAGGAAAATCATGACACAAAACAGAGGGTCCAGCGTAAAGCTAATGGTTTCAAGAAACACATATTTTCTATTTGGATTATTTGACTTCAATTTATCAGAAAATCGAGCTAGCTGGAAAATCGGCAATGGCAATACCTGAGCAGATAACTGTGCAGTGTCATACTTATATGGTGAGCTCTCAACTCCTTCAGCCCCCTTGAGTAAATCTTGAAGCTGCGCTATCAAGTCGGACAACCTCCCATGTCTCAACACAATCGAACCAGTTGCACCTTGATACAGAACCAAGTATCAAGTTATACGAATCATAAGAGTAAAAAAGAACAATCATTGACAGAACATCCAACTTAGAATTTATGCACATTACACAATTCACCATTCACCATAGACTAGATACTTTCCTCCTCCTCTCAAAATCGATCGAAATATGAAGAGATAACAAGAAAGAAACAAAATTCAAAGCTGTATTACCATCAAAGCCACCCCAAAACTAAAGCTGTGATTCAACACAAAAAGAAAGCTAAAATTCGGAACCATTTTTGCATACTGATCCATCAAATTGACAGAATTTAAGACAGAATCCAACCAAAACCTTCATAAACAACATTCGAAGCTATACCAAATCAAAGCAATCGAATTCAATTCTAGTAAATTACCAATCAAAACAAGCACCGTAGTGAGAGAGATAGAGAAACAAACCTGCGCCGAGTAGGATGAGGACCTTAGAGGTCTGAATACCGGCTTGCATAGCCATGGATTCCGGCTAAAAGCTTGAGAAAATCGCCGGCCGAGTCTTCTAGATTGTTCTGTTCCGTGACGCTAAGCCACACCACAAGAGAGACGATTTACGAATTACGACACCCTTTTGCCCTTTAGACCTCAAGTTTTACATTTTTATGTTTCACCCTAAAGATTTTCCAATTTGGGAAAGTTACCTCCACAACATTTAGATAAGCTAAACCGAATTAAACCAAAATTCTCAAATTCGACTTTTGGTTAAAAGATAAGATATCCAAGCAAAATAAAAATTAGCTTCGGTTCAATTTATCCATAAATCTCAGATAAAATCAAAACACCATAGTATAATTTGTTTTATTATTATTTTTATAACTAGGCTAATCAAAACTAATTTGATGACAAATTCTTTTAAATATTTGCATATATAAATTTAGATGATTTTGACTGTTACTCATTTCGAATGTGGTTTATAATAATCTTGAATGAATTTAGTAATTTAATTATTTTTGTTCTTTTGAATTTTCTAAATTAATAGAAAGTTTTTAGTTTTTTTACTCTAAAATTTATTTTGATTGTTTTTGTTAAAAATAAAATAGTAATCGCAAAAACAATGATTACTATTCAATTAATCTAATTTTCTTCATCCCATTCGAATTTGAATTAATAATTAGTTGTAATCTTTAAAAGTAATAAATTCTAGGATTAATAATTAGTTGTAATCTTTAAAAGTAATTAATAATTAGTTGTAATCGTTATTTTTTTATAGTTAATTTTAAAATATTAAATAGATTGTTTCAAATAAGAAAATTAAATTGTTAATTCTTTGTTTATTAAATTTCTGAAAAGCGGAAAACTATAACTATATGTAGCTTTTAATAGAATTTACAAGTATAAAATATGGTAATTGAAGTGTATTAGTGCGTGATTACAGGGTATTTAAAATTAAATTTTAAATAATACCATATTTATTACTTTTAAAGATTACAACTAATTACCGAGATTTTCTTGCGGAAGTATATTTTGTACAATTTCTGAATTAGGTGTTATGTCGATTCCATATGAATCGTACCGGAGCGAATCGGTTTATCCACATAAACACACAAATCGAATGACAAGGGTAGTTTCGACATTTACATATAGGCCAGACCATTACGCAACACACTCAGATCTGTCTGTTCAACATGTTCTTCAATGTCGTGGAGATAAGAGTTAAACCCCACAAATAAACATTGTTCAATTCAATTTGAAGAAGAAAAAAATTGCGAATTTCCGCCATGGATGTTGTTAGATGGTGGTGCATGTTCTTTCTTCTTTCCACAAGTTTCTTCTTCATACCTACACATACACAAAGCGAATCATTCACATCGATTCTCATATCTCAAAATGGACTCGATTTCGTCAAAAACCTATTAGTCAACAAAGCAATTGATTCGATTATACCTCTCCAGATTCCTAGGATCGAGAAATCTGTTAAGATCCCGTTTCTTGGAGGAATCGATGTTGTTGTCTCGAATTTGACCATTTACGAGGTTGATGTTGCGTCTTCTTATGTTAAGCTTGGTGAGACAGGTGTTGTTATTGTTGCTTCGGGGACGACTTGTAATTTGAGTATGAACTGGCATTATTCTTATAGTACTTGGCTTGCTCCTATTGAAATCTCTGATCAAGGGATGGCATCTGTTCAGGTAATTATGATCTTACATTTCTTACTAATCTCTCGTGTTCCATGACTTGCTGGTATTTGTTCTTAGGTTAGATCATGTAGAAATTTTTCAGATTCAAGCAAAGTAAGATTCCTATTGTCAGTTTTCGTGTTCAGGGATAATCAGTTACTAAGGGGGTGTTAATTTGAGTTCTGAGTCTAGACAGATCTATTCATAGAATGTGTTAGTCTGATTTGAGGTTTTTTTAAGAGATCCTATTTTGTCCTCTCAAAAGTCAATTTTTCCTGGTGGGTCTCTAGGAGAGAATTTTAGGTATGAGTTGTACCTCTATGTGGTTGGTGAAATTGGTTTTGCGTGTGTTGCTTGTGTTTTCTAAATCAAGAATGATACTTGTCGTATCCAAAAGTAAATCTGGTTTTTTGGAGTTTCATCAAAGTTTCTTTTCATAGGTTGGAGACTCTAGATTCATGTTTACTTCATTTCTTCTATACATGTAGATATGAATTGAGAAATAAATGAAAGATTCCAGATTTTGTTGGGAATCATGGATTCAATTCTGTTTTGTCGTGTTACATAGAAGTTAGAAAATAGTCGCGTCTGGATATCGGAGGTGACTGTTGCTCTCTGCATTACCATAAGTAACTATGAGTTGTTTTTAGCCAGTGTGTTGCTGAGTTGCTCTGCTCATTGTTATATTTGTTTTACAAAGGGAATTTGATCAGTGCTGATTCTCGCCTTCTCGGTAAGGTTGAAGGCATGGAAATTGGGTTGTCTCTAGGCTTGCAAAGTGATGAAGGAGGCTTAAAACTTTCTCTTTCAGAAGTTGGATGCCATGTGAAAGACATTATTATTAAGCTGGATGGAGGGGCATCATGGTTTTATCAAGGGTATGAGATTACAAATTATTGATAATATATGCTTAGCGGATGATATAGATCATTACCATCTTAACTATACTTTTCTCTGTGCAATACAGGATGGTTAATGCGTTTAAAGATCAAATTGGAGCAAGTGTGGAAAGTACTATTACCAAGAAACTCACTGAAGGAGTATCAAACCTTGATTCATTCCTGCAAAGCTTTCCAAAGGAAATCCCAGTAGATGATAAAGCTGCACTTAATGTCACCTTCACTGATAATCCTATCTTGAGAAACTCATCCATCACTTTTGAAATCGATGGCTTGTTCACCAAAAGAGAAACAAATAAAGTTGTCAAGTCTTTCTTAAAAAACTCTGTATCTTCAGTTATCTGCCCTGGAAATTCTAAAATGCTCGGAATTTCAGTGGATGAAGCTGTCCTTAACTCTGCTGCAGCTTTGTACTACAATGTAAGTTCCCACGAGCTATTCATAATATTGATATTAATACCTTAATAGTATCCATCTGTGGCTTTCATGGTCGTAACTAGAAAGAATGATCTTGAGAAAAGTGTTCTATACTCTAATCTTGTTTCTCATATGAGGATTTTCATCTTTCTGTATCCAGGCAGAGTTTATGCAGTGGATAGTGGATAAAATACCAGAGCAGTCTCTTTTAAACACTGCTAAGTACAGGTTCATCATTCCACAATTGTACAAGAAGTACCCAAACCGAGATATGAATCTGAACATCAGGCTGTCATCACCTCCAATTGCAAAGATATCAGAGCAATATGTCGGAGCTAATGTTAACGCAGACCTAATAATCAATGTTCTGGAAGCAAATCAAGTAATACCAGTGGCATGCATCTCTTTGGTAAGTCTTCAAATGACACAATGCAGTAAATTTTTGTTTTAGTTACTTACAAAAAACATTTGCGGTGAACATATTTAGTTTACCAGTAGATGATTTATTGTTGTTTGGCTGCAGGAGATCCATGGGTCAGGTGCTCTCAGAGTCATGGGTAATAACCTTGGAGGCAGCGTAAGTTTAGAAGATTTCTCTATGTCTTTGAAATGGAGCAACATTGGAAAGCTCCATCTGCAACTTATTCAGGTAAAACCACCATGTCAATTGTTTTACTCATATGTTTGAATCAGAGAGATGTCATTCATATTTAATGTTCACATGCCCTTTTCTCTGTTGTGTTCCAATGTTTTAGCCAATCGTGTGGACTGTTATACAAACTGTGTTTGTACCATATGCAAATGACCATTTAGAAAAGGGCTTCCCTCTGCCTATAATCCACGGATTCACACTTCAGAACACAGAAATCATCTGCTCAAGCTCTGAAATCACAGTTTGCAGCGACGTCGCCTACTTGGATTCCTCCCAACAGCCACAATCACATTTACGTCTACCTAGAGCTACGCCTTGGAAAACCAAGTTGTAATGTAGTTTACAGTTGGCAGTTGAAGTGTCAACTACCAACACAAACCAAGCTTTGTATACTACTTTTGTATTTGATGTTTACTAAACTGTGTATCTTACTTCTGTATGAAATCAATAATGGTGTAAATATTGTGGTATAAAGATTAAGGTATGCTAATTCAGTGGTCGACAAATTGGATAGTTGACTGGTTAAAGCTTCTTCGAGTAGTCTACTAGAAATCCAAACAATTGTCTAGATGTCCAATAAATTGATTGAACTGATCGATTTAATTCACATAGAAGCTGAAAATTTCACTAAAGTTGTATGTATGTAGAACCCATATGTGTAATACTATGTTCTAACTCTTTGAAATGATATCACACTGGCTTTCTGTTTTCAACGACTGACATTTTAAACCAAAACCGTACCAACGAGGTAAAGAGTTGTTAACCAACTAATCCTTGGACTAAGCGGAGGCAGCAGTAGCATCATCATCTCCCATGAGTTCTTCAAGTGAGAACTCATCTGCATCAACCACCTCTCCATCTTTGCCATCCCAAGCTTCTGTCTTCACTATCTCCAGTGTTCCGTCTATTGGCAAATTCCCTTTTCCTCCTCTCTTAGCTTCCTCCACGAATTCTCTGATAACACACGAGAAAAAAGAACACGTTTTGAGCTTTTTGTCTTATACTGGCTCAAAAAATGAGAAAGATAGAGAAAAAAATTAAAAGGTACACTTACTTGAGGTGTTTAACCTCAAAACCGCTTTTAAGTGGAGCGTATGCTCCCTTCTTTGCGTTCAAGGCTACCATTGCTGGATAACCATATCCTCCAACACCAACACGCTTCTCCAGGTCAGGTTGCTTTCCAGCAGCTACCCACACAAAGCTGCAAAACAATATAAAAATCCGCAAAAAGATCACAATTGAAGCACAATCATGTCTACTATTCCAGAAGCAAAAGACCTGCAACTTGTTTATATCCCAACACACTAACTGAGCAGGAATACGATGACAGTAGCATAGAGAGAAGAAATGTGTTCTTAGCTTACCTGTAAGGGTCCCTCTTAAACTTCTCTGCTACAGATAACAACATTTCTATATACTTGTTCCGTCCTTCAGCTTTTGAGTCCAAAATGTCAGGTAAGAAAGATACAAAGCAAATAGCAGCAGGACCACACTTCTCTTCCATGACATCCTATTCAATCACCACATAACGAGTGTCAATAGATTTTGTTGGAGACAAGTACCATCTAAAAAACACCAATAGGGAACCAGTAAGAGATGTGAACAATACCGGTCCAGTTAGTTCAGTTACTTCAACAGGTCCAACATTGGATTCTAGCTGTTCCAGAGCAAAAGATTCTATTGCTGATGCAGATCTCGCACCCTCGTAAGGAACTGGGCTGCTTTTGTCGGCACCAAAGACCAAGATAGTGGGGAATCCTTGCACTTTGAATCTGCTTTGTAGCGACTGCAGTATGTAATACTATGTCAGAACTCATCAGAGGTAAATTGAAAAACAAGTATTTGGTTATAAGTAGCACAAAATGTGCCAGCTTCTGTAGAACAGGAATCTGGTAATGCTAATATCACTAAGCAAAAAGCTGTTGAGATGGGAGGCTGTGAAAGACATATTACATCTAAGAATTCAAGTGATTACCTTCTCAGCATCACAATCGACATGTCCTAGTTTGACCTTCCCATTCAACTTTTTGGCAGCCTTTTTCCATTCAGGAGCTAGCTTTTTACAATGTCCACACCTTGGAGAAGAAAAGAAAAACAAAGGCTTTCATCTTCAGATATCCCAAGGAAAGTTAAAGGCCTGAACAGTTCAAGAGTCAACATGCACTACTTACCAAGGTGCAAAAAACTCCACAATCCAAAGGTCTTTGCTTTCAGTGACCAACTCGTCAAAATTGCCAGCGTTTAGTTCCACAGAGGCCTTAGACTCAGATTTCTTCTCACTGGATCCGCCTCCATTTTTCGTGCCAGTTGTTTTACCGTCCAAACGATCTTTTAAAACCCCCTTTATCTGTGAAGCAAAATAACAAACTATTAACTGAATAGCAAGAGCTTGATAGCAAATATTACTATGCATTGTGAACTCAAATGACGTTCAAGGTCACTCTTGTCAACTATAACTGGACTAATCACAACATATACCATATTCTACAAAGAACAGACCCTCCACATCAAATGAGAATTATATGTGACAAACCTGTTTGATTGCAAAGTTCGCAATGGATTTGGCATCCCTTGCACCTTGGTAATCAATCGGAGGCTTCCCTGGAACAAAGACTTTGATAGTTGGGAAACCCCTAACACCATAATCCTAAAACAAAAAACATACATTTCACAATGCAGAACAAACAGAAGTTTTTTTATCAAAATGGGAAGACTCAAGGATAACACACAAACCTGAGAGACAGATTTATGAGCATCAGCATCGATAGCTGCAACAGTAGCAACACCTTTCAGAATATTAGCAACTTTCTCCCATGTTGGTGTCAAAGATTGACAATGACCACACCATGGTGCAAAAAACTCTACCAAAACCACACCATTTGAATTAAGAACCTACACCAACCATTAAAAAGAGATCTTCAGCCAAACTAACACCTTAATTATCATTAAATTCAACATTAACATATTATGAATTAAAAATTCAGTACCTTAGACTTGAAATTCTTAGGAGTGAGCTGAAAAACAGGAGACGAAGATCCGTAGAGAGCATTTCCGAGATCGAACGAGACAAGCAACAGAGACACAATCGTTAACAACAACGTTAATGGTGATTTGTTGTACATTCGTCTTTCCATGATTTTCTCTATCTTTCTTTCTCCAAAGCCAAATAAAAAATCGAGTCTTTTCTCTAACGACACAACACAACAAAAGAACTAAAAAACACTGCCTACGTGGACTTACGTGGGAGCACCAATGATATTATTACACACTGCCTACGTGGACTTATGTCTAAGCACCAATGATATTATTACACGTGTCTTGATAGCATTATAAAACGGAAAATAACAAATATATAAATATTTGGTGGATGGTATTGGTTCCAGTTTGTGTTACTTCTGATTGTTATGATGTGGACCATGAATAATGATCCTTGCGAGAAACTTTCTGCATCGAGGTGAGAAACACCTTCAAAGTCATAATCGAGACAAACGTCGATGACTACCTCACATCCAACAGGTCTCCAAACCCTAACCGAGTCTTACCAATCTTGTCCCCCACGTCTCATCGAACCAACCTCCTTACCACTAATCCGTCAAGTACTAAGTGAACTGGTATGTACTAACCCTCACAAATCATCCCTATAGCTTCGACCTTACCTTGCGCGTGAAGTTAGCATACGAGAGGGTTTATGCGATTAATCAAGAGAGCTCAGAGAGTTTGGAGGCGTGTTCGATCTGTTTTGAAAACCTCTAGAGTACTTTAGATAAAGTCCTAACGCGAATGCCATGTTCTCATGTTTTCCACTATCATTGTATCTCCTAGTGGCTTTACCGGAAAAACTCTTGCCCGCTGTGTGCTCCATGGCCCCTGAGGGATATTATTCACCTCTTAATGTGTTACTACATTTCTAATAAGAAACCCAATGGATGGGAGAATCACCATTTTGAGCAATTATAACACACACATCTATATGAATTTCAAATTTATAAAACTTTAATTTTACCAACAACAAGAAGAAAATATACACACAGTATCTCAAGTTCCTTATTACAAGGAACAAGAAGACAGAAAAGCCTTTTGGCGTCAAGACAAGATCGATTAATATCAAGATTCTCCGGGGGTATAAAGAATAGTTGATGGTTGTTCCGATCAGCTATTGCTTTTAATTGTTAACTCCCCTTTCGTATTCTGAACAAACACCTGATAGATTTCTTCTTTCTTGACGGTTTACAAATTTTCAACCGTACTCTCTGGTGCCTTCAAAGCACTTTCTGTTGTTTTGTTCTGTCTTGGGAATGGTCTTCTGAGGAATTTTGTTGTTGGCCAAGCTCGGGATTTCATTCTCCCTAATAACTTCCATTCTCTCGGTTTTAATTGACCGGATAATCGCATTTGTTCCCTTCTGAACTTCCTATTCGCATACCATATCCCGCCTCGCCAACCGAAGCCATACCTGAAAAAGCAGGAAGAGATAATGTAAAAACCTTACACAAACATCTAACTTGTGAACCTATAGCAGTGTTTGTGGAAACAAACCCGAGGACCAAAGTGGTTCCAGCAGTGGCAATTATTGAGGTGTACTTAGAACCCACTGGTTCAACAAGCTTCTTGAGTTCCCCTCTTTCTAACTCTTGGTTGCTTTTCATCTAGCATGAGAATAAACAAAAATTTCATTCAATAGACTGAGACAAAGATAGGGAGACAAGGAATAGTAAAGGTACAAAAAAAAGCACTGGCCACTGGTGTATAATACACCGTGTTATTCAAGGGTAAATAGTAGACCAAAGAGGAATTTGATCAGTAACCAGACATTGCAATAGGAAGCAAAAAGTAATCTAAAAGAGTTTCCCCAGAAGAACAGCTAGCTATATGAATCCAAATAAGCAAGCAGCTAAATCTAAATAATCAATGTAAAACAGAGATATTTATATGTAGCTGGAGGGGCATTCAAAATTTCCAATATGACTTTTGAAGAGTAAGTAAAATTTGGCAAAGGAGGGCACTAACCGCATTTTCAATCGACTCCAGCCTCTGATTGATTCTAGATTCATTGTAATGGCGTAATGAATAACCTGCACAATCAGTCACTCACAAAGCTCTTTCAACTCGATATAAACAGAAAGAAAAGATCATACTATCGTAACGCCGCACACAATATCTTTGATCTCTAACTTGTTTCTGACTAATAGACGACCCACAAAACCATCTATAGAAACATCAAATTACTAAACTTCACACACATGAAAATTATGGGCAGATCAGTTATCAAAGGTTATCACAGAATTGTGAACAACATCTCCCCAGCACTTGGAAACTATAACTGTTCAAAGCTATCCAATTCATCAACTTAAACATCCAAATACGTATTAAAGTGTTAATAATTGCATATAGATTCTCTACAACGCAAGAGAAACTTACCAATCCAAGCCGTAGCTACAGATGCTATAGAAGTTCCAACAGTAAACACGACCCTGTTCCTCTCAAACAAATCCTACGAAATGACAACAAAGTCCCATTAATCAAACGATTGACCAAACCCTAGATGAACAAAACAATCCCTTTACACCCAATTCTCCAAAATTCCACACAAAAGATCAAATTTTTAATCATATACAAAAACAGAGAAAAAGGGTATCGATTTACCTTGGTGGAGAGATACGAATCCTGGAGAGCCACCATTGAATTTTTAGCCTTTTTCTTCAGCTGAGGCACAACTGCATAACCCAGAATCGATGTCCCTCTTTCTCTCAGCCGATTCATGGTGAGGCTGGAGAAACTCGAACCGGGTTGACTCGGCCGCGTAGATTGAGTTTCGCGTTTGAGACAAAATCTAACCCAACGGAGAGATTCCCGTAACGCAACCAGATTTTTCTCCAGCGAAATGCCAACAAAAAAACAAGCTTTTCAACTCTTGAAATGTTCCAATGAAATGATTTTGGTTTTTTCCATCTGAACAAGAAAAAAATATATTCTGTTTTAACAAATTAGTAAAATAATCTAGTGAAATGTGAATATTATACATAATAAAAAAAATATTAGCCGAAAAAAAACATAATTAAAAATATTTTTAATAATTATTGATTTTACAAAAAGGTATTTTTCTTAATTCATATTTCATACTTATAGTTGTAGAATTATATTTGACATAGAGCTTGAGTGAGTGTCACAAATTGTATATTTTCTCTGATGTAAAATTTATTAACAGAGTCAAAAACACAGAAGAGAAAACTGTGACAACACTGGTTTTTCATCATCCTATATTGTTTTCAGCCATTGGCCATTCCCAAAAGTAGAACAAAAAAGAAAAGAAAAGAGTAACACTTTTCACCTCCCCCTCCTCTTCCACAAAAATGAACAAAAAAGGGCAGAGAGAGACTCATTAAGTGGAGGGAGATTCAGCCAATATTGCTGATGATTTTTGATGTCTGTGATCATCATGAATCATGATCATGGTGATGGTGGATTCTCAGATGAATCATGCACTTCTGGCTTGTTCAATTGTTTAGAATCGTTGCTTGGTTTGTCAGTCTCTGAGCTTTCCTTCTTCACATCAGGTTTGCTATTAGAGAGAGACTTTGAATCAGAGCGGCTTGGCGATGGTGAGATCCTCTGAAGGGTTGGAACAGGTGAAGCATAAGGAGAGGGCAGAGCCGGAGGCATGCTTAAGCCTGGGTATGGCAGCATCGTGTGGTCGAACTTGCAGTTTGGTCCAAACTTGCAGAATCCATAGGACCTGAAGCTACCACAAGCTGGTTGTCCCTGCACAACAAGAAACAGAACAATGGTTCATTACATATAGTTTAATACCAAATCAAAAGCTCTTCTTTACATTAACCAAATTCAGAATTTGAGATACAAAATCATGAGAACAAGAAGAGACTTACAGGTCTAGCTGGAAGAACAAAAGGGTTTATAAGATTTGGCGGTGACGGTGAAATCCTTACTCCAGGATGATTGTATTTGCAATCGTCTCCATATTTACATGTCCCAGTGTTCATAAAAAACCGACATTCTTGCTGCTCAGATTTTTCAGACGAACCATGATTCAGTGCCACAGCCATGGGCATGGATGCATTAGTACTGGAGTAATAAGGTGGATTCTTAACATTATACATGGGATTAGATGCACCCTGCAACATTACCAAAACGTGTGACATGTAAATAGGTATTAACAAACAAGTTCCCAAGAATTTATGGATAGAAATAAGATTTGCTAAAAACAGAACAAAAAGAAATTGGTTTCTTCTATTCAGTTCAGACTAACCATATAAGTGGCCCAGCCTTGAGGAGGCAAAAGACCTTGAGAGGGTGAAACCATGACGGGGACATAAGGGTTAGGAACTTGCGGACGAGGCAAAGTTCCATATGTTGCAGGAGGCATAGACATCATTGTTAATCCACCACCATACTGTAAACCCGCAGAAGGAAAGCTAGGCATTCCATATCCAGTAGAATGTCCGTTATCAGGTTGAGGATGGTGGAACTTGCAAGCAACTCCGAATCTACACGTTCCAGTTCGCAGGTAGTATGGACATGGCTTCTCACCCTGGAAAATAATACTCAAATAAGTCTTCCACATAATAGGAAAAAAGAATAGAGTAACCACGATGAAATTACCTGACGCATAGGCAAACCGATAACATTGAACAAGACAGGTTCTGCACCATTCCTGTCTTTTGGATGATGATATTTACAAGTAGATCCATACTTACAAGCTCCTGTCTTCAGAAAATACTGCAATGAAAACGCATATAAAAAAGTAAGTTGTTCAGAGAACATCTTTCAAGAAAGTAAAAACTCGGCGAATCTACTACCCAAACTTATCAATCTTTCCATATCAAGGAACAATTAAACTAGACAAGAAGAATATATTCTTTAGTTCAATGCAGATTCTTGTTACCTCTTAAATGAAGCTACAAACTAGAATAAATTCTGTTACTTTTGCTAAAAAGGACAACACACTTAAACCAGATGCATCATGCTAAACAAAAATATCGATTTTTACTCTCAATAATACACCAATACCACAACCACCAATTGAATGAATCATGATATCAGACAAGAAGAGAGAATCCAAGAACTGCACCTCGCAATCCGGCTGTCCAACTCTCTCTGGAAGCTCCTCTTTGTAATACATCATACCCTATTAAGATGTTTAAAGGGTAGTAAACCATGAATTAAACACTAAAACAACATGACACTACAAATCAGACTCAACCAAATAGATAAAGTTTCTTTCTCCACCTGTGGAAGATGAGTAGGATGATTGAAACGGCAACTGCTTCCATACCCACACAATCCAGTCCTTAAATAAAACTGACAATCTCTTTCACCAGGACGGTCTGGATACGGATTCGATTGCACCTCACCATTCTCACTAACTTTCATCTTCTTAAACGCATCTACAAGATCATACCAACAAACGAAAAACATCACATAACTATTAAGATCACTAGTACCTAAAAGCATCAGAAACGTAAACAGAACTCAAATAATTCCCAAAGAGATCAAATTTCCAAAATGCAAACACAACTCAAAACGAAAGCAGTTTATGAAAAACACCCATTGAGAAATGTTGATGATTTATAATATATGATCGTAGCTTCAAAGCCACCATGAAGAAGTGAGACATCACAAGTAATCATCAAACACATTGCAGAAAAATCAAACCCGATCATATAATGGATCTAGAGAGATTCAGAAAAACTTGTACCTTCGATTTTATCAGAAGATCGAATCGACCCAATAGAGCTTTGAACATGGTGAGTGTCTGACATGGGTCGCATGTAACAAAAGATCACAACTTTGTGACAATGAAGACGATGATCAAGAATCAAAGACGATCAACAACAACAACAACAAAGCAGGAAAAAATCACAGATTAAGTGTAATGATCATCGAGAGGAAACAGAAAATTTTGTCCTCTTCTGGGTAAGAACTAAGAACAGAGAAGTAGAAGACAGAACAAAATCTAGATTTTTTTTTTCAATTTTTATGTTTCGGAAGAGAAGAAACAGATCCAATGCTAAGTGAAAAAAATTGAATTTTCTTCCTTTTTTTCTCTCTCTCTCTCTGAGATATTTCGGATCTTCCTTTTTCTCTCTTCCGATGTCTCTGTGTTTCTTCAATGTGAAAAGAGAGGAAGAGAGAAAAATAAAAACTATTAATTTAAAAATTTTATTAAATGAAAAAGAAAGAAATTAAACAGTGCCAAGTAATGAGTCTTTGCTCCCCTCGTGTATGGAGAGTAATAAATTCTGCATGTACTTGAAATGACTTTTTTACCCCTCTATTGGACCCTACTAGACTTGATTATCAATCTTCAATGTGACGGTTCGTTCGTTGTGAACCACCGTTCCTAGCCTTTCCAGCCTATGTTCAACCTTTTGAGTTTAACCGTTGGTTTTTGTAGGTGTAATTATAGCGGGTGTGTTTGTGAGCATGATTGAACTTGAGAAATGTTGGTCTTCTGTTCAACCACCATGATTAAATTCCAATCGAATATGTTGATAAGTTATATAGAAATTACAAATTAGTGTATCACAATTAAGTTTTGATGTAGTTATCGAAAAGAGATGTAATGTCTGTCAGTAAAATGAAAAACAAATTATGTGTTTTTTATATTTTGTTATGCCTAAATATCTAATGATATATTTTACATTTAACCGATTTAAAAAATGATCCAAACATAAAAATGATGAAATATAACTTCGTAACACATGATTCTTGTAAACTATACTATATGAAAAAATTAGGAAAAAAAAAATAATTTATGGTCTCTTTAAATAAAACATTACCAATAAATTACAGAAGATAAGATTAAAACAACCACATGGAAAACATGTCACATTATCATATTGTTGAAAATTGTGTTTGGTTTACCACAAAAAAAAAATTATGGTCAAAATTAGAACATAAAACGGTAAAGTATATTAGCAAAATTAGATAAAGGTAATAACTTAATAGCATAATACTCTATATAAAACCTCATCAATAGAAATTTAACATCCTCAAATGCATAAATATCCATAGAAGAATTAAATAAAAATTGTAATTTCAAAACAACATCGGCATAAAAAACATGTCTTTCAAATACATTATCAATTAGAAATTGGTGTTTCATGATTTACCAAATCACCAAAAAAGGACCAGACTTCATAAAAACACATATTCATATTCAAATCTACAATGCATAAATACATTCATAGAAAAGTATTCAATTAACAAAAAAAAATTTAGATGACAACCGCATGAAAAAGATATTACATAAACTTGACCAGGACTTGTAGCCTAATTGTTGTGCTATGGCTGTCACTGTATCACCACCTGGGTTTGAACTCAGTATAATGCAAAATTGTTGTTGACAAAAAAAAAGATATTACATAAACTTATCAACATTTACTATTTGAATTTAATCATGGTTGAACAGAGGATATGAATATTTCTAAAATTCAATCATATTCATATCCTCTGTTTAACAATGATTAAATTCCAATAATACATGTTGATAAGTTAGATGAAGATTATTATATCACATTTGATTTGATGTAATTATCGAAAAAATGATGAGTATGTCAGCAAAATTAAAAATATATACTTTATTAATTTTGTTATGCCTAAATATCAAATTATATATTCTACATTTAACTGGTTTTTAAAACTGAAACACAAAAATGATGAAATATAATTTCGTAATACATGATTTTTGTAAACTAAACTACATAAAAAACTTTAGAGAAAAAAATCATTTCAATAAATTATTAAAAAACAAAACAAAAAAATGAAAACAAGGGGGAAAAAATGTAAACAACCACATGGAAAACATGACACATGAACATATTAGTTGAAAGGCATTTCATGGTTTACCAAAAAAACTTATGTTCAACAACAGATTTTATTACAATAGATCATAAAATGTAAAGCATACCGATGAAAATATCATAAAGATATACCGGTGAAAATATCACAAAGATAACGATGGTTAGAGATACATATTGGTGAACTTCATAGCATAAGACTCCCTAGAAAACTTCATAAACGAAAACTTTACATCCTCAAATTTAGAATGTATAAATGCATCCATAGAAGAGACAGATAAAAATTGTATTTTTTTATAGAAACAACTGCATAAAAACATGTCATTTAAACACTCTATCAATTAAAATTTGGTGTTTCATGATTTACCAAATCACCAGAAAATGATAAGATTTCATAAAAATACATATTCCGATGTCATGTTCATTTCATCAAACGGTGGAGCCTCAGAACGACTATCTTGGCCAAATACATCAGCCTACATCAAAAGAGACAAAAATCTGAATAGTCAAAGTAGAGACAACAAAAAAAATCATTAGAAACACCATCAATGTCATGACATCAAATGCCATGAAATTTTCATTTTCTTTGTTTTCCATTTCGTTTTTGTGATTTGGTAAATCATGATATGCTCATTTTTAATTGACAGTGTGTTTAAATGACAGATTTTTCATGCAATTGCTTTTCTAAAAAATACAAATTTTATTTCTCTCTTTTTTATGAGGTTCTCTATGGATTCTTATTTTACGAAGTTTCTTCAACATATTTAAAGATACATGTTAATGAAACTTCATAGTATAATACTCCATATAGAATCTCATAAACAAAAATTTAACATCCTCAAATCTTAAATGCATAAATACATTCATAGAAGAGTTAAATAAAAATTGTATTTTTCAGAAAAATATCTGCATAAAAAACTGTCATATAAACCATTGCCAATTTTTTGTCAACAACAATATTGCATTAAGCTGGGCTCGAACCCAGACAGTGACACAGTGACAACTCTAGTACAAACCACTAGGCTACAAGTCATGGTCAAACCATTACCAATTAAAAATTGGCGTTTTATGATTTACCAAATAAAACTTCATAATACACATATTCATATCTATATTACATAAACAAAAATTTAACATCCTCAAATCTTAAATGCATAAATACATTCATAGAAGAGTTAAATAAAAATTGTATTTTTCAGAAAAATATCTGCATAAAAAACTGTCATATAAACCATTGCCAATTTTTTGTCAACAACAATATTGCATTAAGCTGGGTTCGAACTCAGGCAGTGACACAGTGACAACTCTAGTACAAACCACTAGGCTACAAGTCCTGGTCAAACCATTGCCAATTAAAAATTGGCGTTTTATGATTTACCAAATAAAACTTCATAATACACATATTCATATCTATATTACATAAATACATTTATAAAAAAGTCAAATAATAAATATTTGTTTAGGTGACAACCTCATGAAAAACATGTTATATAAACACATTTTTTATTTGAAACTGGCATTTCATGATTTACCAAATCAAAAGAAAAAAATGTAATTTCCAGAACAATTGTACACAATACATGTCACGTAAACAATTTTTTAGTTTAAAACTGATACATTATAGTATATATTACATTTTTATGTTTATACATTATTCATAAATATTTTAAATGCAGAAACCTGAAATGTTGATAAAATCTTTGGAAGATATATAATATGTTTTGTCTCTCAAAGATGAGGTTTGGAATAGAGTCCACAAAGATAGAAATAGAAGGATCAAATTCATCTTCAGCGTTGTCCACAAATATGGTAATATACAAGTAGATTTCTTAAAAATTAATTTGCTAAATAACTAAAAACAATTAAAAAGATTTAGAAAAACAAAAAAGATTATATTTAAATATGATGATTTGCCACAAAACGGAAATTTAGTTATGAATTGAAATATAATTTTTTTGTTGGTCATTTTTACCAATTTCTGAAAATATTTTGTTGCTCAATGAAAGGTAAAAACTAGAAGAAAACGAATAAATTCTAAAAATAGGATTTTAGGAGTAGATAGCCAAATAACGTAGGAGAAGTAAGAAAGTAAAATAATATGCTCTATAAGACCAAGACACCATAGGTATCACACACTACACTCGTTCACACCATCCGAACGAATAAAGAATAAAATGAACCAATAGGGGTAAAATAGGGAAATCAAAGCTAATTCTTCTGGCACAAGAAATCTTCTTCTGCTTCGCAGTTCATAGAGTAAGTTTTGGGACCCACATGTAGGAAAAAAAACGAGTAAATGAGAAAGTGTCAGAAGAGAAAAGACAGAGGTTAAGATTTGGTGGTCACTGGTGCATCGTAACATACTGTGATCTTGAAACGTCAGAATTGCGCCACGTTAGCTTTACCAGGTTTTAATCATCTGCATCGTTGTCCACCTTATTACTATGTGTTCTTTCTTTTTTTTTTGCCGTAAGTTTGACGCTTTTTCTGTTCCACCGGTTTGACCGTTCCTAAAAACTTTTACACGTCAACATTAACATAAAGTAAAGTATTCGAATTTATATTATAAAGTTTTACTCTTATAAAATATTATATCATTTGTCTGACTCTTCTTTTTGTAAATGTAGCTTCCTATGACTTCAAGTTTCCGCCTAGATAAAGGTGCATGGATCTTGCTCAATTGTGAAAACTGAAAAGGGTTCAAATTCTATAAACTTTATACTATATGTGATATATGAAATTCTTTTATTTGAGAAAAAGGGTTTGGAAATTAGACTAGTGTAGTTCGCATGTTATTTTAAACGTGTGGATTAGTGAAATTAATTAAAGGTTTGTGTATGTGAATATTATTGATGGTGGAGTATCGAGTTAGGCCTAGATACGGGGCACATGTACTGTACGATTAATTATTGTTATATACTAAATGTCGGTTTTTGTTGTTGTGATAAACGAGGATCCATAGTCCGAATTCTAGAATGATTACTGTTAGTTAATAGTTATAGTGATGTACTGCTTAAAACGATGAAAATGAAACACTTTTTTTTTTTTTTTTTGTGAAACTGCTTTTGCTCTGTTGCTACTTTAAAAAAATGGGCCTCTGCTTACGGGAAGACAACGTCTGCTTTGTAAAATCACGTTCTGTGAAATGGATTATGGATGTTGATGACGGACACTGGGCTAAAGTCCATTAAATTGGGCTCTCTAAAATAGAACGTGTATTTTGAGCATTTTTTCTAATGTCTTGAATTTCTAAAACATGTGTCTTAATTTTGTCTCTATTTAAATGACTGTTTCACTAAAATTTGCCAAAACAAGTGAGCCAAGTCCTGAACTAAGATAATGATCGTGAAGGTGAGCTTTTTTAATTGCAACTCTCATAAAAGTTTAGTTAGTGTTAGATTAGGACACAGTATCAAAATGTTGTTTAACTATGTCATCCATAACTTTGTACTAAATTAAATTTTAAAGAACAGAAGACAGGATTTACTTTTCTTACAACATGTGTTTTAATTTGCTTGTAGGGAAGATTAAGAAACTCTTTACTGGTAAATAAATTCACAAATCTCTCTCCAGTCAAATTTGGGAAACCTTCACAATAAAACTTTTTCAATGTGTCAACAGTAAGCGGTGCACACAACACGAGCATGTATTATATGCATAGATGATAGGTCATGTTAAATACCCAAATCTTGAAATAAAAAAACAAATTTAAATAGATTCGATGGTTACAGGGGTTTAAAAACCAGAAATTCTTTTGTGAGACCAACAAGACAAACAAATGTGCTATTCTCATTGCTCGAAGTATTAAATAGAAGACAGGCTACAATCTTATGTAGCAAGAGGCAATCTCTCCTGACTTAAACACATCTTAGATTCTGAGAAAGTTTAACATCTGTTTTGTTGAAATTTTTGTAGTATATATTGCTTGTTGGAATAAGTCTACAAAGACTAAGTCAGTACTAGCCCAGTTATGGTTCAGTTGAATAAGGCGATAGTTTAGGAGCAAAGTCAAATTTGAATTAGCTCAGTCTTCTTTCAGTTTTTTTCGGTATTTGTGGTTGTAAGGCTATTTAAGCAAAAGCTTGTTTTTCAGTAATAATAATCAGTGAATACATTCTAAGTGCGATTCTTGATTCACATTTGGTATCAGAGCGAAACACGAGTGTGAGAGAGATGGCTGCTGAATCAAGCAATTTTGGTACACCATGCGTGCCAAAATTCGATGGGGATTATGATCATTGGAGCCTTCTCATGGAAAATCTGTTACGCTCCAAGGAATATTGGGGTGTGGTTGAATCCGGGTACAAAGAACGTGGAGCAGGTGAGGTGCTGTCAGCGGCACAACAAAAGGCGTTGGATGAAGCAAAGCTTAAAGACTTGAAGGCAAAGAACTATCTTTTTCAATCTATCGACAGA